>VFSX01000191.1:17500-82500 GCA_016618255.1 Chlamydomonas sp. UWO 241 | reverse complement strand
CTGTCTGTCTGTCTGTCTGTCTGTCTGTCTGTCTGTCTGTCTGTCTGTCTGTCTGTCTGTCTGTCTGTCTGTCTCTGCCTGTCCGTCCGTCCGTCCGTCCGTCTGTCTGTCTCACCTGGCGCGTGTGCAGGAGCCCGGCAGCAGAGTGGTGCAGCGCGACAACAGCGATGGGGTACTCTCCGCCCTGGCTCTTGTGCACAGTGGTCGCCCACGCGAGTTGGAGCTGCCACAGGTCGCTGGCCTGTGTGTGTGGATGGGGGGCGCGAAGGGGAGGCATGTGTGTGCGTGTGTGTGTACTCTCCGCCCTGGCTCGTGTGCACGGTGGTCGCCCACGCGAGCTGAAGCTGCCACAGGTCGCTGGCCTGTGTGTGGGAGGGGGGGGGGCAGGGGGGGTGATGTGTGTGTGTGTGTGTTCTCCACCCTGGTTCTTGTGCACGGTGGTCGCCCACGCCAGCTGGCGCTGCCACAGGTTGCTGGCCTGTGTGTGGGAGGTGGATTGGGGTGCGGGGTGCACTGCCGTTTGCCGCGCCCACACAATACACGCACACGCACACACACACGCACAAGCAAACGCACACGCGCACACACACGCACACGCACACGCCACACGGCAAACGCCACACACCACACACGCACACGCCACACACGCACACACACCACACACACACACACAAACACACACAAATTTGTTTGTCGCCTGTTTTGAGACACGCACCGCCTGCACAGCAATCATGACATGGCAGATGGCAGCTAGGAGGTATGCGTTTGACAGATTGCAGCCAGCTGGCAGCTAGGTATAAGTTTGGCAGCTGGCAGCTATGTGTAGGTTTGACAGATGGCAGCTAGGAACAGCAACTTACACTCCTGGGGGGGATACGTTTGACAGCTGCCGGCCACTTTCCTATGGTCTAATACGCCATCATGATCTTTTGATGATCCTTTGATCAAGGCGTCCGACAGACAGTAAAATCGACCCCCCCACACACAAATAAATACACACATGCACACCTGCTACGCCACGTCGTGTTCCACAGTGGAGCCTGGGCGCGGTGGGAAACAAACGGCCATTCCCCCCCCCTCCCCCCCCACACACACAGACACACATTCACATACATGCGCGCACACAAATACACACACACCCGCACACCTGATACGCCACGTCGTGTTCCACAGTGGAGCCTGGGCGCGGTGGGAAGCGAACGGTTGTTTCCCGCGTCCGCGCCACCACGCCGCGCACAGTACCAAGGTCACCGTTGTACACGTCCTGCTCGTGTGTGTGTGCGTGTGTGTGTGGGGGGGGGAGGGGGGGCGTGTATGCGTGTGTGTGCATACGTGTATGTGTGTGTGTACGTGTACGCGTAAGTGTATGTGTGCCCCAACTCGTGTGCGTTGACGAGTGTGTGTTTGTGTGTGTGTGTGTGTGTGTGTGTGTGCATGTGTGCACGCGCGTGCACGTGTGTGTGTGTGTGTGTGTGTATTACCCCATGCTTGTACACACCATCTGTGACCCTACCTGGTCGTAGTTGTTGGCTAGCTGCACGACTCGGTCGGCCACAGCAAAGTTGCGCAGCGCCGCTGACGAGCCACCAGCTGCAATGACGTGTGTGGCGTGTGCGTGTTTGTGTGTGTGTGTGCGTGTGTGTGTGAGTGTGTGTGTGTGTGTGTGTGTGTGTGTGAGGGGTGCGAGGGGGTGGTCGGCCACAGCAAAGTTGCGCAGCGCCAGCTGCAATGGCGTGTGTGGCGAGTGTGTGTGTGTGTGCGTGTGTGTGTGTGTGTGTGTGAGGGGTGCGAGGGGTGGTCGGCCGCGGAAAAGTTGCGTGGCGCTGGCTGCGGACTGATGCGCTGAAGGGATGCCTGCTGTAATGGCATGTGGGGGGAGTGTGTGTGTGTGTGTGTATTGTGGGAGGGGGTGGGGAGACTGGCTGCAGGCGCGCACGTTCATCATCCCCGCTGACACACACACACACACAAAGAAACACACACACATGAACATGCACACACGCACACACACGCGCACACACACGCGCACACACACACGCATGCGCACCCCCGGAGAGCACAGCGCCTGCATTCATGACGGGCTGAAGGCGCGCATTGAGCGCCGCGTTGCAACACACACACACATACACACACACACGCACGCACACACACACACACACACATGCAAACACACACACACACACACACACACAGCGAGCGCGGCGCCTGCGTTCATGACCGGCTGCAGGCGCGCATTGAGCATCGCGCTGCTACACACACTCTCACACACACACACATGCACACACACACGCACACACACACACAGTCACACACGCACACACACACACACACACACACACGCACGCGCACACACACAGTCACACACACACAAACACACACACACACAGCCGGCGAGCGCGGCGCCTGCGTTCATGACGGGCTGAAGGCGCGCATTATGAGTGCCGCGCTGCTACACACACACGCAGCCCCACACACACGCACCCCCAGCGAGCACGGCTCCTGCATTCATGACGGGCTGCAGGCGCGCATTGAGCGTCGCGACTGTGCAGCCGCGCTGGAATGTGGACGTGGTCTTTCCGCCGCGCATCGGTGACATGACCTGTGAGGCGCGATGTGAGGCGCGATGTGTGTGTGAGAGAGAGAGAGAGAGAGAGAGAGAGAGAGAGAAGAGTGAGAGAGAGAGAGAGAGAGAGGGAGAGAGAGAGAGAGAGAGAGAGAGAGAGAAGAGAGAGAGAGGAGAGAGTGAGGAGAAAGAGAGAGAGAGAGGAGAGAGAGAGATGGAGAGAGATAGGGTGAGAGAAAGAGAGAGATGAAGAGACAGAGAGAGACAGAGAGACAGAGAGACAGAGATAGAGAGACAGAGAGGGAGGGAGAGACAGAGACAGAGGGGGTGAAAGAGAGACAGAGAGAGCAAGATAAAAAGAGAGAGTGAGAGAGAGAGGCCCCCACACACTGTGCAGCCGCGCTGGAACGTGGTCCTTCCGTCGCGCATCGGTGACATGACCTGCCGGTGAGTGGCGCGATGTTTGTGTGAGAGAGGGAGAGAGGAGAAAGAGAGAGGGGAGAGAGACAGAGAGAGAGAGATGGAGACAGAGAGAGAGGGAGACAGAGAGAGAAATAGAGAGAGACTAAGAGACAGAGAGAGAGACAGAGAGAGAGGGAGAGACAGAGACAGAGGGGGTGAGAGACACAAAGAGAGCGAGAGAGAAAGACAGAGAGAGAGAGAGAGAGAGAGAGAGAGACCCACCCACCCGCGCATCGGGGACATGACCTGCCGGTGCACGGCACGATGTGTGTGAGAGGAAGAGAGAGTCAGAGAGAGGAGGGGAGAGAGGGAGGGAGGGAGGCAGAGAGAGAGGGAGAGGGAGACAGGGAGAGAAAGAGAGAGAGAGAGAGAGACTAAGAGACAGAGAGACAGAGATAGAGAGAGAGAGGGAGAGACAGAGACAGAGGGGGTGAGAGAGACAGAGAGAGCGAGAGAGAAAGACAGAGAAAGAGAGAGAGAGAGAGAGAGGGAGAGACCCCCACCCACCCACCCTCACCACCCACCTCACGTCGCGGCAACCCCTCGCCACACACACACACACGCACGCACACAACCATTCACCCCTTCCCCAACACACACACACACACGACCCCCTACTATTTCCTCCTCCCAACTCCACCCACACCCACCTTCATGTCTGCTGCAACGTCCACGCCAGCAGCCCCCCACATGCCCCACACACACACGCACACACACACACACACAGTCGTCCCCACACGCACATGCACACACGCACGCACGCACGCACGCACACACACACACACACACACACACACACACACACACACACACACAACCCACCTGCACGTCTGCCGCAACGTCCACGCCAGCCTCCGCCAGCGCACGAACAATGTCCACAACGTGTGCCTCCACACCCTCTGCAGTGCATGCGTGGTCCACCTGCAAGCAGCAGTAAAGCACGGTCATTGCTGCTCATGCACGCACAAACACAGAGAGATAAAAAGAGAGAGAGAGAGGGAGGGAGAGAGAGAGAGGGAGGGAGGGAGGGAGAAAGAGGGAGAGAGAGGGAGAGAGAGGGAGAGAGAGGGACAGAGAAAGAGAGAGAGATGGAGTGAGATGGAGTGTGAGAGAGAGAGAGAGAGAGAGAGAGAGAGGGAGAGGGGGAGAGTGACAGACTGACAGAGAGAGGCACCACCTGTGCCTCCAAAACCTCTGCAGTGCATGCGTGGTCGACCTGCAAGCAGCGAAGCACAGTCCTTGTCCCTCATGCATGCACATACACACACACACACACACACACAGAGAGAAAGAGAGAGAGAGAGGGAGGGAAGGAGAGAGAGGGAGAGAGAGGGAGAGGGAGAGAAAGAGAGAGAGAGAGGGAGTGACAGAGAGAGAGAGGGGGAAAGGGGGACAGTGACAGAATGACTGAGAGAGAACACCACCTGTGCCTCCACATCCTCTACAGTGCTCGCATGGTCAAGGGTGGACCTGTTTGACAGATGCCACCCTTGTCCAGGTCAAACACACAGCAGCACGGCCGCTCGTTGCTCGATCACGCATGCACATACACACGCACACAGAGAGAGATGAATGCAGAGAGAGAGAGAGAGAGAGAGAAAGAGAGAGAGAGAGAGAGAGAGAAAGAGAGAGAGAGAAAGAGAGAGATAGAGAGAGAGAGGCCATTGCATATAACTGTGATAGGCAGACCTAGAAAGGCTGTTTCTCGCAATCAATTACGTGCATGCACGCAGACAGAAACACACATAGTCGGGGTTGACATGCGCACCGTGTGGGACAAGTGCCGTGGTGCGGCACACACACACACACACACACACAAACACACACACCACACGAACACACGCATCTCCTCACCTCAACCAGAACAGCGTCCACGCCAAGAGACCGCGCGAGCGCAGCAACGGGCTCGCTCGCGAGACTGGCGCCTGCGTGTGTGTGTTAGTATGCGTGTGTGTAAGTGTTTGGGTGTGTGCAAGTGTGTAAGTGTGTGTGCGGTGTGTGTGTGTGTGTGTTTGTGTTTGTGTGTGTGTGTGGAGGGGCGTGCGGCGGGATGGCGTGGCGTATTGGACCTTGTGTGTGACAGGAAGGCGTATTAGACCTCGTTTGTCTGTCTGTGTGTGTGTGTGTGTGTGTGTGTGTGTGTGTGTGTGTGTTAGAGGCCTGAAACCTCAACCTCAACCCTAGGGCAACCCCTCCCAAACCCAAAACCCCAAAACCCCACACCACGCACCCTGTGCGCTGCTGCTGCTGCTGCTGCTTCCCTTATCCCGAAACCCAAAACGTGAGTACAACCCCTCCTAAACCCTAAACCTGAGCACCCAAACCAAGGGCAAATTTTTCTCAAGTTAGAAACCCTAGCCCCGAACTCAACCCCCAAAACTAGAGCAACCCCTTCTTAACCCCAACACCGCGCACCCGGAAGGTGCAGCGTTGCGCGGAGAGGTATGTGCGCTGCCGCGTGCTGCTGCACGTCCTCGGTGCCTGCAGTGTGTGTGTGTGTGTGTGTGTGTGTGTGTGTGTGTGTGTGTGTGTGTGTGTGTGTGCTGTCGCGGCCTGCTGCTGCTGCTGCTGCTTCGCCTACCTCGGTGCCTTCAGCGTGTGTGTGGTTGTGTATGAGTTTGTGGGGGGCGGCATGTGCAGGGCAGGGGCTAAAGGGCACTGCTGCCGCCCTACACACACACGCACGCACGCACGCGCACACGCACACGCACACGCACACGCACACGCACACGCACACGCACACGCACACACATGCGCACACGCACACGCACACGCACACACATGCGCACACGCACGCGCACGCGCACACGCACGCGCACGCGCACGCGCACACACACACACAGCGGCTCGCACCTGGTGCGCCCGATGCATCCCGCAGCGCATCAAGCAGCCATGCACAGCACGGGGGATGTTTGGCGCTGCTGCCGCTCCTCCCCCCCACACACACATACGCACACACACACACACACACACATTCACACACACACGTAAATGTATTAAAAACGTCATCACAGGCGTCCGACGGACTGTGAAGTCGGACACACACACACAGCGGCTCGCACCTGGTGCACCCGTTGCATCCCGCAGCGCGTCGAGCAGTTCCTCTGGCGACATGAGCGTCATCGACGTCGGATAGGTGGCTGCGCCATGTGTGTGTGTGTGTGTGTGAGCGTGTGTGTGTGTGTGTGTGCGTGCGTGCGTGTGTGTGCACAAGAAGAGCGTGCGCGTGCTGGCGAGCAGCTCCTCTGGCGACATGAGCGTCATTGACGTCGGGTAGGTGGCTGCACAATGGGGGTGGGTGAGTGTGAGTGTGGGGTGTGGTAGGGGTGGGGGTGGGTGGGGGTCCACGGGAGCATGGCGTGTGCTGCTGGGCCATGGCAGGGGGGGTTAGGGGTAAGGGGTTAGGGTTTGGGGTTTTAGGGTAAAGGTGAAACCCTACTCCAAAAGGGGGTCTGACGTTAAGGGGTTGTGGGGGGCTTGAGAGGGGGTATTTTGGGGGGGGGGGGGAGGTTTTAGTACTACAGACAACCCACCGTCCCTAATCTGCAGCATACCGGCCGCGATCGAGCCCGCGCCGATAGGACGCAATTGCAATGATAATTCTGTTTAGAGAGTCTATAGGATGTTCTAAAAGCCTACATGATGTTTAGAAAGTCTATGGGAATACGCTGCCGGTAGGTGCGTCACACACGACTGTAAATTCCATCATCAGGATGCGTGGACGCCATTTAGTGGCATTGCACAGGTTGCAGTTTCCATGATGAGGAGGCGACACAGAGGGCACTCACCGTCCCTGATCTGCGACGTGCCGGCCACGATCGAGCCCGCGCCGTCCCATAGACAAGAATGTGTAGGAGGGTAGGTACAAAGGGCCCCACCCACAGTGCAGCTCACCATCCCTAATCTGCAGCGCACCAGCCACGATCAAGCCCGCGCGATCCTGCCTAAAGACCTCGCCCAGGTGCACGCGCGGAAGCAGCGCCGTGAGCTCAGTACGCGACCAGCTACAACACACAGGGAGAGAGAGACAGGGAGAGAGAGAAGAGAGAGAGAGAGAGCAAAGAGAGAGAGAGCAGAGAGAGAGAGCAGAAAGAGAGAGAGACAGGAAGAGAGAGGAAGAGATGGCGATTGAGAGAGAAGAGAGAAAATGAGAGGAAAGATTTGGACAAATACAGACAGACAGACAGACAGAGAGGTAGAGAGAGAGAGGGATGGAGGGGTAAGCATGATACTAAAACTAACCGTCCCTGATCTGCAGCGCCCCAGCCACGATCGAGCCCGCGCCGTCCTGCCGAAACACCTCGCCCAGGTGCACGCGTGGAAGCAGCGCCGCCAGCTCAGCGCGCGGCCAGCTAAAACCCACAGGAAGAGAGAGAGAGAGCAGAGAGAGAGAGCAGAAGGAGAGAGAGACAAGAAGAGAGAGGAGGAGATGGCCACAGAGAGAGAGAAGAGAGAAAATGAGAGAACCTTCTCTTGAGTTGAAAAAATAGAGAAAGAAAGACAGACAGACAGAGAGAGAGAGAGAGAGAGAGATGCAGGAATTAGTATGATACTACAACTCACCGTCACTGATCTGCAGCGCGCCAGCCACGATCGAGCCCGCGCCGTCCCATAGACAAGAATGCGTAGGTACAGAGGGCCACGCCCACAGTTCAACTCACCATCCCTGATCTGCAGCGCGCCGGCCACGATCGAGCCCGCGCGATCCTGCCGAAAGACCTCGCCCAGGTGCGCGGAAGCAGCGCCGCCAGCTCAGCGCGCGACCAGCTACAACCCACAGGAAGAGAGAGAGAGCAGAGAGAGAGAGCAGAAGGAGAGAGAGACCGGAGAGAGGAAGAGATGGCGACAGAGAGAGAAGAGAGAGAAAAGGAGAGAGAAGAGAGAGTTTGAAAAAGAGAGAAAGACAGACAGACAGACAGACAGAGAGGCAGAGAGAGAGGGATGGAGGGGTAAGTATGACATTTCAACTCACCGTCCCTGATCTGCAGCGCGCCGGCCACGATCGAGCCCGCGCCGTCCTGCCGAAACACCTCGCCTAGGTGCACGCGCGGAAGCAGCGCCGCCAGCTCAGCGCGCGACCACGGCGATGATGGCAATGGTGACGGCGGCGACTCCGATTCCGATGGTGGTGCCGGCGAGGGTGATGACAAAAGTGGCGCTGGTGGTGTGGGGATAGGTTGTGTGGGGTGAGGTGTGGGTGTGTGGGGGTGTGGGTGTGTGAGTGGGAGGGGGGTTACGGCGGCAGCTCTGATGGTGGTGGTGGTGGTGGTGGTGCCGACAATGGTGGCGCTGGTGGGGATATGGTGTGTTGGTGGGTGAGAGTGTGTGGTGTGTGGGTTGGGGAGGGGGGCGCACTAGGTTGCTAGTAGAGGGGGGGGGCGGTGACGGCGGCGATTCCAGTGCAGAAAACACCCGAGTGCAGAACACCCTCCCTCTTACATGGTGTGAGCTTCCTCAGCCCGAGCAGCCCCGACAACACGTGGCCGGGCCCCACGGGCGGCAGCTGGTTGGGGTCGCCGACGAGCAAGAGCTGAGCGTCGTCGGGCAGTGCACGCACCTGGGGGGGGGGGGGGGGATGGGAGGAGGGGAGTTCTGGGATGTAGATACAGACACCGACCAGCAGGAGTTGCGCGTCGTCAGGCAGTGCACGCACGGGGGGGGGGGGGGGGGGGGCGGGGAGGGGGGATAGGGCGGGGGCGAGGGGAGTGATTTAGGGTTTTGAGCGGTTGGTTTGGGCCGCCGACGATCGTTAACATCCGCGCGTCTCTCTCCCTCTCTCTCCCCCTCTCTATCACACATGTGTGATAGAGAGGGGGAGAGGGAGGAACACGTGTACACGTGTTCTCTCCCCCTCCCTTCCTCTCTCACACACTCTCACCAGCGCCGCCGCACACTGCGGGTCGAGCATCGACGCCTCGTCCACAAGGCCCGCCCCCCGTTAAGCATCTCTCACTCTCCCCTTCTCTCACCACCCACGCACCAACCCAGGCACCAGCGCCCTCTCTCTCTCTTTCTCTCTCTATATATATATCTTTCTCTCTTTCTGTCTCTCTCTCAATCTCTCTTTCTGTCTCTCTTACTCTCTCTCTCTCTCTCTCTTTCTCTCTCTCTCTCCTCTCAATCTCCCCGTCTGTCTCTTTCTCTCTCACCAGCGCCGTTGCAGGTATAGCATCAATGCCTTCCCCCAACACCCCCGACACCAACGCCCTCTCCCTTTCTCTTTCTCTCTTTCTTGCTCTCTCTCACTCTCTCTCTCTCTCTCAATCTCCCCCTCTGCCTCTTTCTCTTTCTCTCACTCTCCCTCCCCGTCCCTGTGTCTCTCACCAGCGCTGCCGCACACTGCAGGTCGAGCATCAACGCCTAGTCCACAAGCCCCCCCCCCCCCCCCCCCGTTAAGCATCTCTCACTCTCCCATTCTCTCACCACCCATCTCAATCTCTCTCAATCTCTCTCTCTTTCAATCTCTCCCTCTGTCTCTCACCAGCACCGTTGCAGATCTAGCATCGATGCCCTCCCCCAACATCCCCGACACCAACGCCCTCTCTCCTTCTCGCTTTCTCCTTCTCTCTTTCTCCTTCTCTCTTTCTCTCCCCCTCTCTCTCTCTCTCTCTCTCTCTCTCTCTCTCCCTCTCTCTCTCAATCTCCCCCTCTGTCTCTTTCTCTATCTCTCCCTGTGTCCCTCACCAGCGCCGCCGCGCACTGCAGGTCCAGCATCGACGCCTCATCCACCAGCACCGCGTCCACCTCCAGCCTCTTGTTCGCATTGTAGGTCATCTGTTCAGACAGGTCGTGGCACAGCTGCGCCAGAAGACAGGGGGGGGGAGGGGTTGAGGCTTACGGGGTTGGGGGGGTAGGTTTAAGGGCTTAGGGGCTTAGGGTCAAGGTGGAGAGTTGAGACCCGTGCCTATTGTGCGTCATTGCGTCGGACCAGTCGTGGCACAGCTGCAGAGCTTACGGCTTAGGGCTAGGGTGTAGGTTTTAGGGTGTACGTATTGAACGTCCTCGCGTCGGAGAGGTCGTGGCACAGCTGCACAGGTTTTGGGTTTGGGCAGGGTTAAGGGCTAGGGTTTACGCAGGTTCGAGGTTTGGTTTGAGTCCATAAGAGAAAGCAGAGTGTCAAGGCAAGCACACGAAAACGCACATGTGCATGCACAAACACGCACACGTGCAAACGCACGCACACGCGTGCACACACAGGCACGCACAACCAACCAACCAACCAACCAAGCGTTACATGAGGCCGTCCGCATGCACCGGCAATCCCTGTACTACTAACAGCAATACACCCCGGTAGTTGTTACGAAGTCTGACCCGTGCACTGGGATGTCTTTCGAATAGCGGGTGACCAACCAGCGCCTGAATTGAGTGGATAGTATCCTTGGTTTGGGGGGGGTCTGGGGGGAAGCTGCCACTCTGGCCAACCAACTTCATGCACACACACACACACGCACACACACACAGGTGTAGACAAATACGCCAACATAGGTCCGATACGCCAAGTTAGGCATCCAACAGACAGACTGCAGAATCGACCACCCACCTCGGCGTATCCCATGCCATCATCGACAGGAGAGGGCGCGCCCACGGCCGCGGGTTCGGCTGTTGCCGCGCTGTTGCTGCTGGCCTGTGCACTGGCCCCTGTCCCTCCAGCAGCAGCCTGGGTAAAGGGATCGGGGATACAGGATCCATTAAGATTTGAAGACCTGGATCTTTGGCAACCGTTTTGACGGTGGGAGGGTGGGCGAGTCAGAGGGCAGGGCATCCATGCTGCCGCCGCTGCCGCTGCTGCTGCTGGCCTGCGCACTGGTCCCTCCAGTAGCAGGTTGCTTGCGGGTAAGAGAAAGGGGTTTCAGATGTGGGGCTTAGGGGTTGAGAGGTTCATTGTTAGTTTTGCCTAGGTACTTGGGGGGGGGGGGGGCGTCGGCTGAGTCCCATGCAAATTACAGCTGAACAGCCATATACTGCCAGGCGGGGACCGTGACAGGCAGCGCCAGTCAGCTCTGCCGGCTTGACTCAAGGCCACTACTGTGACCCTGAGGAAGGTCCTCTCATATATGCTCCTTGCCAGACATGTCTATCAGAGACCGCCGTTTGGGGTAGTCTGGCCGGCACGAGCGATAGTCTATCGGCCGGCAGCCGGCGGTTCTCCAGTCCACTTAAGTGGGCTGGAGTATCGGCGGGTGATCTCGAGTAGAAGAGTAGCCTGCTTAGCTGGAAACCCCGTGTTACCTGGTGCTTGTTACTTGTTACTATTACTGTCACTGCATGCTGCTACGATAAACTCAGCGCGCGCCGCCGTGTCCTTGCTTACTGCTTCTGTTACTGCTATGCGAATGCTACTGCTACTCTTACTTTTACTGCGTGCTGTTAAGTGCAGCGAAAACTCACGACTCTCCCATTTTCCGGGTTCTGAATCCGGCCGGCAGAATAATTCTGGGCTATCCGAATCACTGCATTTTTTTGTTGGTTGCACTGCACCGCTGCGCTCGCTGCTGCATCCTTGCTTACTGCTTCTGTTACTGCTATGCGAATGCTACTATTGCTATTACTGCATGCTTACTATTACTATTACTTTTACTGTTACTGCACCTCTGCGCTCGCCGCTGCCTCCTTGGCCGCGTCCTTGGTCCCCTTGTAGCCGAGCAGCCGGTGCAGCGTCTTGGCCTCCACGACTGCATGCCCAACCAGCTCCTGTGGGGTCCAGGGTTTTATGGTTGAGGGTTTAGGGATAAGGGTTGAGATTCAAGGGTTGGGTCGAGCGTGCGTGTCTGTGACTAGTGGGTGGGCGAGCGAGCCAGCCGGCGCCGCGTCTTGACCTCCACGGCAGAGCGGCCCAACCAGCCCCTGTGGGGTCCAGGGTTTAAGGGTTTGGGGTTTGGGGTTTAGAGTTTGGGTCCAGGGTTGAGGTTGAAGGGTTGGGTCGAGCGTGCGTCTTTATGTCGAGTGGGCAGGCGGGCGAGCCAGCCGGTGCCGCGTCTTGGCGTCCAGACCGCAAGCCCAACCAGCTCCTGGTGTGAGGGGTTCAGGGTTCAGGTGTTGAAGGTTTATGGTCTGCGCCTCCCCTTGCCGGGCGCACCACTCCGCTCCACCCACATCCACCCACGCCCACCCTCCTGGAGCCGCTGCGCCGCGCCCACAACCACCCACAAGCACGTCGTTGTCGAAAGCGCAACTCAACGGGAGCGCCGAGACCCCGCATAAATACACAAGACCCCAAAAGCCAGCGAGGCGCGTCCACCCCCCAGCACAGTCCCCCGTTGTGACGAACCGCAAAGAACTACTATACACGGTTCTGAGAGCCCAAAGCGGGCACAATCCACAACCACCCACAACCACCCACAACCCACCCACCCACACCCACCCACGCACCTGCAGCCTCTGCGCCGCACGCCCCGTCGGCGCGCAAATCGCGACGCGCTTCCCCTCGCCCACCCACCGCTCCACTCCACATCCACCCACGCCCACCCACACCCACAACCACCCACAACCACTGACAAACCACCCAGCCACGCCCACCTACCCACCCACCCAGTTTTTTTTTACAGTTTTTACATTTACGCGCTCGGAGGACCCCGGGGCTCTTCTGGGGGAACCCGCAAAGCCACGCAGCGCGCCAGCCTACTATGAGCCCACACACCCACCTGCAGCCGCTGCGCCGCACGCCCCGTCGGCGCGCAGGTCGCGACACGCTTCCCCTCGCCCACCCAACGCTCCATGATCACACGCGCGGCCCATCAACCACCGACATCCACCCACGCCCACCCACACCCACCCACCTACAAACCACTCACCCACAAGCCACCCCCCCCCACACACAAACCACCCACACCCACGCATACCCATCCACACCCAGCCACCCCCACCCATAAACCACCCCCAAGCCACACACAACCACCCACAAACCACCCACACTCACACAATCCCACCCAGCCGATTACAGTCTCTTTTCTCTCTCTAGTTCGACTCCTTTTTTGTCCCGGCCTCGGCCTGTCCTTTATTTGTCACTCTGTCCCTCTGTCCCTCTGTCCCTCTGTCGGGGTTGGGTTTTGTGTAAAAGGTTCTTCCCCCAGAAAAAAACATAACCATCCACAAACCACCCCCACCCACCCACCCACCTGCAGCCGCTGCGCCGCACGCCCTGTCGGCGCGCAGATCGCGACGTGCTTCCCCTCGCCCACCCACCGCTCCACGATTGCACGCGTGGTGAGCGTCTTGCCGCAGCCCGCATCGCCTGCGAGTAGGGGTGGCCCGGGGCGTGCATATATAGCACGTTGGGGGGCCTAGTGCCCTGTGTAGACCCAGTGCGTGCGTGCATGTGGGAGTTGACCCTCACCCCTACCAGGTAGCCAGCCAGTTTCTGCCCGAGTGAAACTGAGTGAGAAAGGTGTCGGGCGCTAGCGCTGACACAGGTCTTGTACATCTTTACTGGTGTCGCACAGACTGTCATATCCATCATCATCATGCCCGTATGCACAGACCCTTGGAAGTATGACCTCGTTAACCCTTGCGTAAACACACACACACACACACACACACACACACACATTCACACACACACACACACACTTCCTTGCGTACCCTTGCATGCACACTGCATACACACGTACATCATCCCGCGGGCCTGTGAACCCCACGGCTGTGCCCCCATGGGAAGGAGTCAGATCTGGGGGCCGAGTGCCCTGTCTAGGTCCAGCCCCCCACCACTAGTGGCCAGGTACCCGTCTGTAGTTGAATACGCTGCCTGTAGGTGCGTCACACACGATTGTTAAAAACATCATCATCAGTAGGGGCCGCGTCTCGGCCAGTTTCACACAGGGCTATGCTGTCACCGAGTCGGTCAAAAGAGGCAGCGAGGTGGCAACAGGTGTATCTTCTCTCACTCGCGCCGCTCACCCGATGTGAAAGCCCCTCGGGCCGAACCCCCCCGAATCTGAACCCCATCAGTGAGTTAGCATGATAGGCCCGCCCGCGTGCCTACAAGGCCTCCTATACGGCGCCTCCTATACGGCGGCTCCTATACCGCACAGGTTAAACGGTATGCACACAGTATGCACACGTGTACATATATACACACGCCTCGGGCCTGCGCCTACCTAAACGCCATTGCTGAGGATGGATGTCAGGGACTCCTCTAAACGACACAAGACCGTGCTCGGCGCGTAGAGCCCGAGCACCTCACCGAGATGGCTAGTACTGTCGTTGCAAAGAGCATGGGCGCACTCCACAGACACAAGACTGTAATATCCAGTCAAGGACTCCTCTAAAAGACATAAGACCGTGCTCGGCGCGTAGAGCCCGAGCACCTCACTGAGATGGCTGGTGCTGCCTTTGCAAAGAGCGTGGGCGCACCCCACAGACACAAGACTGTAATATCCCTCAGTAACACGGGGTTTCCAGCTAAGCAGGCTACTCTTCTA
This sequence comes from Chlamydomonas sp. UWO 241, assembly GCA_016618255.1. Lineage (NCBI taxonomy): Eukaryota > Viridiplantae > Chlorophyta > Chlorophyceae > Chlamydomonadales > Chlamydomonadaceae > Chlamydomonas > Chlamydomonas priscui. Next base: position 68,058 of record VFSX01000191.1, on the reverse strand, counting down.
CTAGAGAAACCTGCCGATACTCCAGCACACTTAAGTACTAGAGTACCGCCGGCTCCCGGCCGATGGACTACCGCTCCCGCCGGCTAGACTACCCCAAACAGCGGTCTCTGAGAGACATGTCTGGCAAGGAGCAAATAGGAGAGGACCTTCCTCAGGGTCACAGTAGTGGCCTTGTGGCCAGTCAAGCCGGCAGAGCCGACTGGCGCTGACTGGAACGGTCCCCGCCTGGCAGTGCATGGCTGTCCAGCTCTTGTTTGCATGGGGCTCAGCCGGCGCCCCATGCCTCATGCATGGCCAGGTCCCACCCTCCAGGGGTGCATGGACGACAGAGTTGTCATGGAGGCTGCCTGAAGACCTTCCAACGCCAGTCACCGGCAGACGAGCGACCCCGAGGATGAGCGCGGTGACGAACGCTGCGATTGGTGAAGCGGATTTACTCTGTGTTGCCTCGGCGGTCGCCACCGCTGAAGCCGTGATGGTAGCCCGCCTCCACGGGCAGCCATCTTGACCAATGTCCAGCATGCATTGACGGGCGCCAGCTCCTCCGCTCGTCGATCAACTCGTCGAGATCGGTGCCGCATGGCGTCCTGCATGGGGGGAGGATAAGGGCCGTCTCCCAGCACGGGCCGCGGCAGCGCCGCGGCTACTCGCCAAGCCATGGCAGCGCCGGGCAAGCCGCTCCTGAAGTGTTCCACCGAGGGGCAGTCTAGCAGGAGCCGGGCCAGTCGTATTTTACCCCGCTCGTCAGCGGCACGGAGATCCTCGTCACCAGCAGCGCCGCATTGCTGGGTCCAGGGCTCGGCGACGAGAACGCGCCTCCGTTAATCGAGCCCCCCCCACACACACACACACATAGTGTGTAAAGCACACACACACACACACACACGCACCACAAGAGGTGTCCTTCCAGAAGCAGGCAGAGAACATGCGACTGTAATATCCAATATAATATAAAAATACCGTACAGGGCCTGAGCCTTCGCGGGAAGGCCGAGAAAATGATTGTTTCATCGCTCCGCGACGGTAATTTTCGTCGTTTTCAGTCGATTTGACGTCCAAAATCGCGACTTTTACCGTTTTATCATTGTTAGTTTTCAGCTTCTCGAGGGGCTTCGAAACAATACGTATTCGCGAAGGCACAGGCCCTGTACGGTAACATCCAATATAATATAATAATCACCTGTGAGCAACATGATCGGAGCCTTGCACGCGAGCTCGACCGCGCGCATCTGCGACGACGACAGCTGGCCGAGCACCGACTCGCTCAACGCGGCGCTGGCGCTGGCGGCGGTGCTTGCGGCGGCGGCGGCGGCGGCGACGGTGGCGGCGGCGGCGGCGGCGGTGGTTCCGGTGATGATGGTGACGGTGCTGCTGGTGCTGCTGCTGGCGGTGCTGCTGGCGATACTGACGCCGCCTGAGGTCGCCGCGAGCGCCTGCGTGTGAGCCAGTTGGTTGGTTGGCTATCGTTCGGCTGTCGGTTGGCAGTTGGAAAGGGGCAGCGAGACAGCGGTTGGATCGGGTAGTAGTTAGGAGGACACAGCAGCGGGACAAGAGGTGGTTTCGGTGCTGCTGCTGCTGCTGCTGGCGATGTCGGCACCGCCTGCGGTCGCCGCGAGCGCCTGCGTGTGGGCCAGTTGGTTGGTTGGCCATCGGTTGGCTGTCGGTTGGCGGTTGGTTGGCAGTTGGGAAGGGGCAGCGAGAGAGCGGTTAGATCGGGTGCTAGTTAGGAGGACGCAGCGGGACAAGAGGTGGTTTCTGTGGCAACGGTGCTGCTGCTGGGGGTGCTGACGCCGCCTGAGGTCGCCGCGAGCGCCTGCGTGCGGGACCGTTGGTTGGTTGGCCATCGGTTGGCTATCGGTTGACAAATGGGAAGGGGTGGCGAGACAGCGGTTTGATCGGGTGGTAGTTAGGGGGACGCGGCGGGACAAAAGCTGGTTTCGGTGCTGCTGCCGCTGGCGATGCTGGTGGTGCCGGCATCGCCTGAGGTCGCCGCGAGCGCCTGCGTGTGGGCCATTTGGTTGGTTGGCCATCGGTTGGCTATCGGCTGGCCATTCGTTGGTTGGCTGGCTGGCTCGTTGGTTGGCAGTTGGGAAGGGGCAGCGAGACAGCGGTTGGATTGGGTAGTAGTTAGGACACAGCAGCGGGACAAGAGGTGGTTTCGGTGCTGCTGGTGCTGGTGCTGGCGATGCCGGCGCCGGCCATGCCTACGTCAGTCGGTTGGTTGGCTGGAGTGTGACTTGGCGTGAATCTTTCTTTCGCCCCAGCAGGGTTGGCTGGGCCGCCCCGCCCGATCCGCCCCCCCGGGCCATGGGTTCCCCCACACTGGCACAGCTTCAGTCCAGAAAGGGAGGGGGCAAGGCACGCAGCCAGACACAGCAGAGATCAGGCGTAGTCAAGAGTCATAATTTGCCCCAATGTGCCCATGGCCCCCACATTTTACTGCCCAAGTCCAGAAGGGGGGGGGGGGGCAGGCACACAGCCAGGCAGCAGGGATCAGGCATAGTCAAGGGTCAAAATTTTCCCCAATGCGGAGGCCCATGGCCCCCACATTTGCACGGCCCAAGTGCAGAAGGGGGGGGGCCAGGCACACAGCCAGGCAGCACGGATCAGGTGTAGTCAAGAGTCAGAATTTGCCCCAATGTGCCCATGGCCCCCACATTTCACTGCCCAAGTCCAGAAGGGAGGGGGGGGGCAGGCACACAGCCAGGCAGCAGGGATCAGGCCTAGGGGCCCCCTAGGCAAGAGTCATCATTTGATCTTGTCAAGCGTCGTCATTTGCCACAGTCACAATTTGCCCTCCTACGGCTCCTTGAAAAGTGTCACAATTTGCGCCAATCATTATTTGTCCTCCTACTGCCCAACACACCTGCGCGTCCAGGTGGCGCCCGACCCTCTGCGCGACTGCAGCCGCAAGGTCCCTCTCCGCGTTGTAGAGCGAGCTGATGTACGCGCGCGTGGTGCCGGGCCACACGGCTTTGGGATCGGACTGTGGGAGTGGGGGTGGGAGTGGGAGTGGGAGTGGGAGTGCGAGCGGCAGAAACGAAGATGCAGATTCGCGCAAGCGGCAGCAGGCAGGCATGCCAGGGCAGCAGATGGCAGGCACACATGACCGCAAGCTGGTCACGGGCCAGGCCTGCCCAACCACGCGGCCACTCACGCATGCTCGTGCACTCACCCCCAGTTGTTCCGCCAAGGCTAAAGCACCCGCCTTTCAGGCTTTCTACACAAAACAGATTTGTGTTGTCTAGATGATGATGATGATCATCATTACGGATTTTACAGTCGTGTGTGCCCATATACACCTCAAAACGCACCGTACATGCCCAACGCAGCCCCAACGCACCTCACAGGCAGCGTCCTCAACGTTGCTCGGTGTGAAGCGCCCTTGGGAGCAATAAAACACGTAATAAGCCAGGCCTTACAGGATTCCTATGGGTCGGAACCTCCTAAGCGGAACCATTGACTCACCCCCACCACGTGGACGCCGCCGCCGCCCGCCCCCTTGAAGTCTGTGGGCACCTCGAGCACCATGCGCTCGTCGGCGATCATGGCCGATGCGCAAGACGTGAGAGGCACCTCGGCGTCGACCCACGCGGGCATAAACAGCGCCTGCGGGTCATCTGCGCAAGGAACAGAGCAAGGGGCACAGCACACGAGGCAAGCGTATTTCTTTATTTCAAAAAAAACGTTATCAAGATTTCTTCTTTGCTCCGTTCCTCGAGTTTCACGGTAGTTGATTGCCGGACTTCGACAGCTCTGCTGCAAATCGCCAGACAAAAAATGTCTAAGAAAGGGTGCAAGGGAGCGGATGGGAGGGCATGGGGCATGGGGGGGGGGGCGTGCCCTCGAAACTCCATGTCCCGCATCCATATTCGTCGGTCATTTAGTCGAGTGTTGAAGCCGCAGTTGCATGCTGTTGAATGCTGTCGATATCCACAGTCAAATCAACCACTCGCTGACTCAACTGGCGTTCAACGGGCACCGTAGCCACGCTGTGCCTTTGCGGGGGTCCATTACAGTAACAGTAACAGTAACAGTAACAGTAACAGTAACAGTAACACGGGGTTTCCAGCTAAGCAGGCTACTCTTCTACTAGAGACACCCGCCGATACTCCAGCACACTTAAGTACTAGAGTACCGCCGGCTCCCGGCCGATAGACTACCGCTCCCGCCGGCTAGACTACCCCAAACAGCGGTCTCTGAGAGACATGTCTGGCAAGGAGCATATAGGAGAGGACCTTCCTCAGGGTCACAGTAGTGGCCTTGTGGCCAGTCAAGCCGGCAGAGCCGACTGGCGCTGACTGGAACGGTCCCCGCCTGGCAGTGCATGGCTGTCCAGCTCTCGTTTGCATGGGGCTCAGCCGGCGCCCCATGCCTCATGCATGGCCAGGTCCCACCCTCCAGGGGTGCATGGACGACAGAGTTGTCATGGAGGCTGCCTGAAGACCTTCCAACGCCAGTCACCGGCAGACGAGCGACCCCGAGGATGAGCGCGGTGACGAACGCTGCGATTGGTGAAGCGGATTTACTCTGTGTTGCCTCGGCGGTCGCCACCGCTGAAGCCGTGATGGTAGCCCGCCTCCACGGGCAGCCATCTTGACCAATGTCCAGCATGCATTGACGGGCGCCAGCTCCTCCGCTCGTCGATCAACTCGTCGAGATCGGTGCCGCATGGCGTCCTGCATGGGGGGAGGATAAGGGCCGTCTCCCAGCACGGGCCGCGGCAGCGCCGCGGCTACTCTCCAAGCCATGGCAGCGCCGGGCAAGCCGCTCCTGAAGTGTTCCACCGAGGGGCAGTCTAGCAGGAGCCGGGCCAGTCGTATTTTACCCCGCTCGTCAGCGGCACGGAGATCCTCGTCACCAGCAGCGCCGCATTGCTGGGTCCAGGGCTCGGCAACGAGTACGCGCCTCCGTTAATCGAGCCCCAAGGTCCATTCCAGGCCTATTTATTTAGAATTTTAATCAGTTAACCCCAGGCGGTAAATAACCCCCATCTACATGCACGCCTCTTGTGGACGCGCGCCAGCACCGACACCCTATTCACCCAACACCCAACACTGTCAACCCTGAACCCTGAACCCTGAATCCTTAGACAGGATGCGGTGTCGCACAGAGGCCGCCACACACAAACACACAAACTCCCGTGTCCCTGCCCCCCCCCCCCCCCACTCCCAGGTATGCGTGTGCACTCTATTCACCCAACACCCAATACCCTTCAGTGTCAACCCTAAACCCTGAATCCTTAGACAGGATGCGGTGTCGCACAGAGCCCCACCTTCCCCCCCACCACAGACAAATACACACACCACGGGGGGGGGGGGGCAGAAAACAATAAAAATGCAGGCACGCCTAAAATCCATCTCCTTGCAGTGTGCGTTCCAAATCAATCGAAATTTTTGAATTTGGACACCTACGGGCCGAGATATGAGGGTCCAAAGTTGGGGCGGGTGGGTGTGTGGGTCGAGGGGGCGGCAAACTACATATGGGGGGTCCAGAACTTTCTTTCCAGTGGGCAGATTTCAACGGGAAGACCACCATTAGAACCGTCTTGATGATAGGAGCAGGAATCCACTGTCAGCGGGGACCCCGTGGTAATAGGGTGGGGTCCCCACCTTCTCAATGCCCTACCCCCTGCGTGCTCCCTACGATGCACCAAGTGCCCACGTAGGGGTTTGAGCGACCTTGATGGATTGAGATGGGACCGATGCCATCTGATTCTCCTTGGACAGCACAGCAAAACACCTCAGGAGAGTCAACTCTGTATCTGCCTGGAAAGTGTGAACTGGAGGGTCGACACTCCATGGTGCCCGCCGACTAAGCCATGGTAAAGATAGATTTTGGGGGTGATTCTGGCCATCTGCCGGCGACTTAGACATTGCGATGGTCAGCCCTCACTGTAAAGAAGCCATGCCCATTGGTCCCGGCTCCATGTCTGGCGTATTCAGTAAGATAGGGTGGGTGGGTGGGTCAGACCCCCCCAAAAAACTTTATACCGTGCCTGCACAAATTATCTTTCTTGCCCCCCCCGTGACACACACACTCTCTTGTCCCTCCCTCCCCCACTCCCTGGTATGTGTGTGCCTGCGGTTGATGCTGATGCATATGAGGCAAGCCCACCGTCGCTGCTGCTGCCGACGCCGTTGCTGGCGGCGCCCGCCGCGCTCCGCGCCCCAGACGCGCTCTTGGACAGCAGATTCATCGCAGACGAGCGCAGCCACGCCCACGTTAGGAACGAGTGGCCTTCCTCGGCGGCCTTGGCCAGCACCTGTGTGTGCGCGCGGTGGGCATTGGAATCAAGCATTCGAATCAGCATTCGAATGTTGTTTGGTGGGACACTGGCGAACAGCAGACGAGCCCACGTAAGGAACGAGCGGTCGTCCTCGGCGGCCTTGCCCAGCACCTGAGCGCGCGCGCGTTCGGCATTCGAATCAGCACTCGAATGTCGGTTGGCACCGTCAGTTGGCCAGCAAGGCAGGCAGGCAGTGATGCGCACCCGAGCGTCAGTTGGAACCGTCAGTTGGCATTTGTGCGTGGCAGTTGGCACAGGCAAGGCGGCAGGCAGGCAGCGGTGGGCATTCGAATCAGCATTCGAACGTCGGTTGGTGAGACTCTGGTGAACAGCAGACGCGCCCATATCAGAAACGAGTGGCCGTCCTCGGTGGCCTTGGCCAGCAACTGCGCGTGGCGGACAGGCAGCAGTGAGGGGGCATTTGAATGTCAGTTGGAAGGCCAGAATCTGCGTGCGTGGCAGTTTATACAGGCAGGCGGCAGACAGGCAGCAGTGAGGGGGCATTTGAATGTCAGTTGGCACGCCAGGGGCTCGATTAACGGAGGCGTGTTCTCGTCGCCGAGCCCTGGACCCAGCAATGCGGCGCTGCTGGTGGACGAGGATCTCCGTGCCGCTGACGAGCGAGGTAAAATACGACTGGCCCGGCTCCTGCTAGACTGCCCCTCGGTGGAACACTTCAGGAGCGGCTTGCCCGGCGCTGCCATGGCTTGGCGAGTAGCCGCGGCGCTGCCGCGGCCCGTGCTGGGAGACGGCCCTTATCCTCCCCCATGCAGGACGCCATGCGGCACCGATCTCGACGAGTTGATCGACGAGCGGAGGAGCTGGCGCCCGTCATGCATGCTGGACATTGGTCAAAATGGCTGCCCGTGGAGGCGGGCTACCATCACGGCTTCAGCGGTGGCGACCGCCGAGGCAACACAGAGTAAATCCACTTCACCAATCGCAGCGTTCGTCACGCGCTCATCCTCGGGGTCGCTCGTCTGCCGGTGACTGGCGTGGGAAGGTCTTTAGGCAGCCTCCATGACAACTCTGTCATCCATGCACCCCTGGAGGGTGGGACCTGGCCATGCATGAGGCATGGGGCGCCGGCTGAGCCCCATGCAAACGAGAGCTGGACAGCCATGCACTGCCAGCGGGGACCGTTCCAGTCAGCGCCAGTCGGCTCTGCCGGCTTGACTGGCCACAAGGCCACTACTGTGACCTTGAGGAAGGTCCTCTCCTATATGCTCCTTGCCAGACATGTCTCTCAGAGACCGCTGTTTGGAGTAGTCTAGCCGGCGGGAGCGGTAGTCTATCGGCCGGGAGCCGGCGGTACTCTAGTACTTAAGTGTGCTGGAGTATCGGCGGGTGTCTCTAGTAGAAGAGTAGCCTGCTTAGCTGGAAACCCCGTGTGACTGTTACTGTAACTGGCACGCCAGAACCTGCGTGCGTGGCAGTTTGTACAGGCAGGCGGCAGACAGGCAGTGGTGCGGGGCATTTGAATGTCAGTTGGCACGCCAGAACCAGCGTGTGTGCCCTTTTGCACAGGCAGGCGGCAGACAGGAAGCAGTGAGGGGGCATTTGAATGTCAGTTGGCACGCCAGATCCTGCGTGCGTGGCAGTTTGCACAGGCAGGCGGCAGACAGGCAGCGGTGGGGGCACGCGAGCCGAGCGAGCAGTTGGTGCCGTCAATTGGCTAGTACCTGCGCGCATGGCAGCTTGCACAGGCCAGCAGCAGGCAGGCAGCGGTGGGCAATAGGCAGTTGGTGTCAGTTGGGGGCAGAGTGGCGCAGCACAGCCGCGGCCGCGTGCCCGATGGCATCACGCAACAAACCTGCAGCGTCGCGGAGCCCGTACGGCTCGGCAGATGCGGGTCCAGTCCTCCCCAGCTCCCCCCCTCCCGTCCTCTCCCCTCCCGTCCCCTCCCAGTCCCCCCCATCACCCATCAATCGTGCATCAGACCAGGCACCCTACCTGCAACATCGTGTAGCCAGCACGGCTCAGCAGATGCGGGTCCACTCCCCCCCGGCACGCAGTGCAGCCCCTCCCCCCTCCCTCCCCAAAGGTGCATCACGGCAGGCTGGACACCAGACCAGGCATCGGACCCCGCCATGCATCACGCCACAGACCTGAAGCATCGCGAATCCCGCACGGCTCGGCAGATGCGGGTCCACTCCCCCCAGACGCGCGGCGACCGCCTCTGCATCAGCGAACGACACGCCCCACACGCCGAGCAGCGCCGCGTAGGGGTCGCGCTTGAGGAGCGCCTCGAGCGCTGCGCCCCCAGTGCCAGGCACCTGCTTGTTTGTTCCAACCGCCTCTTCGCGCAGCTGGGCGTGTGTGTGGGGGGGGGTCATGTGTGTGTGTGTGGTGGTGGGTGGTGGGTGGGCGGGGGGCGGGTGCAGTTGGCGCCCCCGGTGCCGCGCACCTGCTTGCTTGTGCCAGCCGCCTTGTCACGCAGCTGGGCATTCGGGTGTGTGTGTGGGGGAGGGCATGTTTGTGGGGTGGGTGGGTGGGGGGGGGAGGCGGGGTAAGGGTGCAGTTGGCGCCGCGGTGCCGGGCACCTGCTTGCTTGTGCCAGCCGCCTCGTCGCGCAGCTGGGCATGCGGGTGGGTGGGGGTGCCAGTGGGGTGGGTGGGTTGGTGGGTGGGGCGGGGGGCAGGTGCACTTGACGCCGCGGTGCCGGGCACCTGCTTGCTCGTTCCAGCCGCCTCTTCGCGCAGCTGGGCGTGTGTGTGTGGGGGGGGCATGTGTGTGTGGGGGGGGGGAAGGCGGGGGAAGGGTGCAGTTGGCGCCCCCGGTGCTGGGCACCTGCTTGCTTGTTCCAGCTGCCTCTTCGCGCAGCTGGGCGCGGGGGGGGGGGGGCACTTGACGCCGCGGTGCCGAGCACCTGCTTGCTCGTTCCAGCCGCCTCTTCGCGCAGCTGGGCGTGTGTGTGTGGGGGGGGCATGTGTGTGTGGGGGGGGGGAAGGCGGGGGAAGGGTGCAGTTGGCGCCCCCGGTGCTGGGCACCTGCTTGCATGTTCCAGCCGCCTCTTCGCGCAGCTGGGCGTGCGGGAGGGGGGGGGAGGGGGCACTTGACGCCGCGGTGCCGGGCACCTGCTTGCTCGTTCCAGCCGCCTCTTCGCGCAGCTGGGCGTGTGTGTGTGGGGGGGGCATGTGTGTGTGGGGGGGGGGAAGGCGGGGGAAGGGTGCAGTTGGCGCCCCCGGTGCTGGGCACCTGCTTGCATGTTCCAGCCGCCTCTTCGCGCAGCTGGGCGTGCGGGAGGGGGGGGGAGGGGGCACTTGACGCCGCGGTGCCGGGCACCTGCTTGCTCGTTCCAGCCGCCTCTTTGCGCAGCTGGGCATTCGGGTTTGTGTGTGTGGGGGGCGTGTGTGGGGGGGGAAGGCGGGGGGGGGGGGCGGAGGCACTTGACGCAATGCCGCACACGCGCCATCGTCACGAGCCAACTGCGCACCAACTGCCCGCCAACTGCCATTCAACTGCCATGCAACTTGCCCACCAACTTGCCCACCAACTGCCCACCAACTGCCCACCAACTGCCCACCAAATGCCCACCAACTGCCCACCAAATGCCCACCAAAAGCCCATCAACTGCCCACCAACTGCCCACTTACTGCCCCTCCTCCCCAACTACCCCCTCCAGCTGCCCACCAACAGCCCTCCAAATGCCTACCAACTGCCCCCACCTCGTTAAGTCGCTCCACCACGCGCGTGCCCTTCAAGTGCCCACCAGCTGCCCTTCGACTGCCCACCAACTACCCACTTACTGCCCCCTCTAACTGCCCACTTCCTGCCCCCACCAACTTCCCACCAACTGCCCCCTCCAACTGCCCCCACCTCGTTCAGCCGCTCCACCACGGGCTCGCACGCCGTCAGCCCATCAACTGCCCACCAGCTGCCCACCAACTGCCCCCTCCAACTTCCCCCCAACTGCCCCCCCCAACTGCCCCCACCTCGTTAAGCCGCTCCACCACGGGCTCGCACGCCGTCGGCCCACCAACTGCCCACCAACTGCCCCCTCCAACTGCCCCCACCTCGTTAAGCCGCTCCACCACGGGCTCGCACGCCGTCGGCCCATCAACTGCCCACCAGCTGCCCACCAACTGCCCCCTCCAACTTCCCACCAACTGCCCCCTCCAACTGCCCTCACCTCGTTAAGCCGCTCCACCACGGGCTCGCACGCTGTCGGCCCATCAACTGCCCACCAGCTGCCCACCAACTGCCCCCTCCAACTTCCCACCAACTGCCCCCTCCAACTGCCCCCACCTCGTTAAGCCGCTCCACCACGGGCTCGCACGCCGCCAGCCCATCAACTGCCCACCAACTGCTCACCAACTGCCCCCTCCAACTGCCCACCAACTGCCCCCTCCAACTGCCCCCACCTCGTTAAGCCGCTCCACCACGGGCTCGCACGCCGCCAGCCCATCAACTGCCCACCAACTGCTCACCAACTGCCCCCTCCAACTGCCCACCAACTGCCCCCTCCAACTGCCCCCACCTCGTTGAGTCGATCCACCACGGGCTCGCACGCCGTCGGCCGCAGCCCGAGCTGCTGCAGCCGCGCCGCGAGCATCAGCGTGCCCGAGTACTTGTCCCACGCAGTCTTGATGGTGCCAGACTTGACTCGCCCAATGCCCTCGACCTGAAGGGTGTGGTTGGTTGGTTGTGTAGGGGGGAGGGGTCGGATTTAGTCTCTCATTCAGTCTCTCTTTAGGGGGGGGGGATTCAGTCTCTCGTTCTGTCTCTCAATCAGCGTGCTCGAGTACTTGTCCCACGCAGTTTTAATGATGACAGACTTGACTCGTCCAATGCCCTCGACCTGACGGGTGTCGTTGGTTGGCTGTGTAAGGGTGAAGGGTGTGGTTGGTTGGTTGTGTAAGAGTGAAGGGTGCGGTTGGTTGGTGGGGGGGGGGATTTAGTCTCTCATTATGTCTCTCATTTGGGGGGGAGGATTCAGTCTCTCGTTCTGTCTCTCAATCAGCGCGCCCGAGTACTTGTCCCACGCGGTCTTGATGGTGCCTGACTTGACTCCCCCAATGCCCTCGACCTGACGGGTGTGGTTGGATGAGTGTCAGTCAGTGGTGTCATTAGCGCCCCCGCAGCCCCCGCAGACCACACTGCCGGGGCCAAATGGGAAATTCGGGGGGAAACTGCGTGGCGAATCGCGGGAATTTTGCTCCGAAAAGTGTGAAATTCGATGATGTTCAAACTTGTCCGTGAAAAACGCCGCCTGCGCGGCGATTCGGCATGTTCCCTCGACCTGAAGGGTGCGGTTGGTTGGTTGGGGGGGGGATTTAGTCTCTCATTATGTCTCTCATTAGGGGGGGGGGATTCAGTCTCTCGTTCTGTCTCTCAATCAGCGTGCCCGAGTACCTGTCCCACGCGGTCTTGATGGTACCAGACTTGACTCACCCAAGGCCCTCGACCTGAGGGTGCGGTTGGTTGTGTTTGGGGGGGGGGAGGATTTAGTCTCTCATGATGTCTCTCATTAGGGGGGGGGGATTCAGTCTCTCGTTCTGTCTCTCAATCAGCGTGCCCGAGTACTTGTCCCACGCGGTCTTGAAGGTGACAGACTCGACTCGCCCGATGCCCTCGACCTGCAGGGTGTGGTTGGATGAGTGTCAGTCAGTGGTGTCATTAGCGCCCCCGCAGCCCCCGCAGCCCCACCACCGCCACCGCCAGCGCCGCGCCCCAATACACACACCTGCTGCAGCATCCGAGCGCCGGTGTCCGAGTCCAGCACGGCGATAAGGCGCTTCCCAAAGTGGGCCACCATGAGCTCTGCTGTCTTGCCGCCAACTCCGGGCAGGCAGCTCTTCAGCATGAACACGAGGTCTGTCGCGTGGGTTCGCCGGGGAAGGAGGGAAGGGGAGGTGAGGTGAGGAGGAGGGAGAAGGGGGGGGGGGGTGAGCAGGCACGTGTGGCACGCGCGCTCGTTGAGCGCAGCAGTTGCAGCAACGTGTGTGTGTGTGTGGTGTGCGTGGGGGGCAGGCTGGAGGGCCAGGCGCATCCGCATGCGCAGCAGCAGCAGCAGCAACAGCAGCAGCAGCAGCAGCAGCAGCAGCAGCAGCAGCAGCAGCAGCAGCAGCAGCAGTAGCAACAGCAACAGCAGCAGCAACAGCAGCAGCAGCACGAGTCCCCCTACCCTCGTCACTCTCCAGCGTCAGCGCCTCGACGCGGTCGACCAGCACCTGCAGGCCAAACTTGGCGTTCATCTGCCAGCGCCCGTGCAAGCGGCACCTCTGACTGACGATCGAGCACGCCAGCTCCTTGCCGGTGATGGTCACCGTGCGCGAGTTGCGGGAGCGCTTCGCGGCAAAGAACTGTGCGTTGGTCATGCCCGGCTGCGTCGCCTGCGGCGGCGGCACCGCCGTGATTGCTGGCCGCACGACGCTCTCCCACTGCGCGTCGCTCACCTCGATCTGCATCGCCTTATACCCGCGATCGGCGAACAGTTCCTTTGTGAGCGTGCCCTCGAGAGTCACGGGCGCGTTGACGTACTTGTCAACCGGGCGCCCCGGACCAGAGCTGCTGCCCGCTGCGCTGCGTGCTGCGCTGCTGCGCCGCCCGCCGCCGCCGCTGCTGCTGCTGCTGCTGCTGTTGCTGCTGCTGCTCGAGGTAGTGCGCACGGGGCTGCATGCCGCGCCCACCAGGGAGCCGCCCAACGGGCTGTGCATGGCCCATGCGCGCACGCCGTCCCCATGCGCGCGCCCATACACAGCCAGGCCACTCTTCGCTGACGCGGATGGCCCACAGACGAGGCTCCTCGACCATGCGGGCAGCCAGCTGCTGCGGGGATGCTGCGATGAGGGGCCTGCAGGAACCCTCGCTGCTGAAACACACTGCAGCATATGGGAGCGACTCGCTGTTGCCTTGTTTGCGCTTGCACCGGCCAGGCAGGGAGCGGCTTCACAGGCTCCGAGAAGCGCGTGGATGCCCACGCGCAAAGAGCGCTGGGCGGCGATCAGAGCAAGAGATCCACCGCCCCTCTGACAGAATGGCGACAGGGTGTGCGAGCACACCTCAACGGCGTGTGCACAAGACGACCAGCACTGGCTCTTCCCCTAGATATGTCAACTTCTCTCCATAGGCCAACTCCTCTTGGTAGGCCAATACACGTGGTGGAATTTTTCCAAAGTGTGCCACACTTTTGCAAAAAAAACTCGTGCATGCAGGCAGGCAGCAGGCAGTAGAAAGGAGACAGAAAGAGAGCTATTCTATTTTTACAGATTGTTTGGGCTTGCCCGGCCGCAACTGCATCAAAGCCTAGATGTTGCCGAGATGTGCGCACGAATTCGCCCACCTATCTGGGTTCATGTGTGTGTGGGGGGCTATCATCTCCTATCACTAATTAGAGGCTACTATCATCTCTAGTAGGCGCTGCTGCTGCGCCAAGTGCCGGTGTAGGAGGGGGGTGGGGGTCGGCTGCGCCCGGCAGTGTGTGCTTACTGTGCGAAAACGCTGTAGGACGACTGAAAAATCAATCATCAACACGAACACCTGGCAGGTGTGTGTGCCTACCACTTGGCAACCATGCGCTGGTCGCTGCTGGTGAGCATCGAGTCGTTGTGCTCCGGGGCGCGGAACGTCGGCACTGGGCTGGTGGAGGTGACGCACGCGGGCCGCTCCTGGACCGCACCCGGGGCGATCCACGGGCTGGTGTTCTGCTGCCCCTGCTGCGCCGCGCCACCGTACACAAACTTGATCTTGGGCATCTTGGAGAGGTGCTCCAGGCGCGCGGCCCGGTCGGACTCGGAATCGCCCCTGCCAGTGGGCCTGGCCTCGGGGGAGTAGCCGAGGCTGAGGTGTAGCGGCGCGGCCTGGTCGCGCCCAGCAGCACTGAACCCAGTGTCCGCGCCCTGCCGCGCCTCGCAAGCGGCAGCGCCTGCGGACGCCAGGTCGGCCAGGCGCAGCGGAGGGATATTGACGCGCATCGGGCCCTTGAGCTGCGGGAACGTCACGACGGGGAAGCGCTGCGCCGCGCCCGCGGCGTCGCTGCCGGAGCCCCCGAGCTGCGGCGGCGCGTGCGCGCGCGCGGTCGTCGCGCCGTGCACGAGCATGCGCATGCGGTCCCTGTCCTCGAGCAGCAGACTGGTCTGCCCGTCCCACTCCTGCTCGCGCATCAGCTGCTCCGCCTCGCTGCACACGCCCACGCAGACGTGTGTGAGTGAGCACCGGGCAGCAAGGGGGGGAGGAGGGGGGGGGGGTCAGGTTGCAGGCGGCGGCGGGCGCGTCATTGGATCTTGCAGTGGCAGGTGCAATGCAGGCGCGTCATTGGATCTTGCGGTGGAAGGTGCAATGCAGTCGTGGCAGGTGCAAGGCAGGGCCCCGGAGTGCTGCGAGTGTGCGCGTGTTTGGAGCCAAATGGCTGACATGCACACGCATGCACGTCACGCACGTACGCGTGCACGCACATGAACTCCACGTGGCAGCCCAGCTCCTCCAGCTCCTTGGAGCACTGCGCCTCGTTGATACCCTTGGCGAGCAGGCGGTTGATGACACCGGCCACCTGTACACACACGCGCACACAACAAAGCTTGATGTTGTGTGTTTCAATCAAATACCAAAGGTCAACAGCAGGAATCCCATCTGACTAGAAGAAACAAGACGGAATGGCCGCAGCGGTGACTGCGCCCACCTTGCCCTTAAGGCAGTCGAGCTCTTCCTTGTACGCCGCGAGCTGCGCAGCAGAATCCATCTTGATCGTCGCCAGCTTTTGCTCGAGGTTCAGCTTCTCCTGCTGCAGCGAGGCTGCCTGGAATTGCAGGGTTGCGACCTTGGTGCGCTCCTCTGCGAGCTGGTGAGCGAGCACGGAGGTGTCCTGCGCAGGGGGGGCGGGCGATGCACACGCACACGCCGTGACGGGGGTAGGGAAGGGTCTAGGGAAGGGTTCAGAGGAGGAGAATCCCAGAGGAGGGTTCAGAGGAGGATCCCAGCTCATTCGCCTGCCGGTGAGTCGCCCATGCCAGCTGTCAGTAAAAGCAAAGCGACCCTGCCTCTTTCTCCCCCCCACCTTGAGCTCCTCCACACGTTGGCGCTCCTCCTCTAGGGCCTGTGTGTGTGTGTGTGTGTGTGTGTGTTCTGGCAGCTTGTTTTGTTCGGGGCGCGGAGCAGGCGTTGCAATGCGTTAGGACGGGCGATGGATGTGCGTCCAGACGCACACGTCATGATGGGGGGTATGGAAGGTTTCAGAGGTGTAGGGGTGGGTATTCCCAGCCCATTCCAAGACCTGTTGCCATGCATGCATCCACATGTCGCGCCCATGCACCAGCTGTCAGTCAAAGCAACAGCCTGTCCCCTCCACCCCCCCCCCATTGAGCTTCGGGAACGGCTCCGGCACATTGAGCCACGGCAGGAACGGTGAAGGCACGCGGAGCATGCGTGCAGTTACAATGCGTTAGGACCGCTTGCGAGCGTTTCAGGGTGCTGCTTGCTTGCCTTCACGGTTGTCTCCAACTCCGTCGCGGTCTTTTGCAGCTCGGCAGCCATTTGCTTTCGTCCGTGCTTCCCCTGTAGCGCCTTGCTCATCGCGCCTGCTGCGGTCCCCATCAGACCGGCGAGGGCAATCATGGCTGGATGGAGGTGGTTTTATGGAGAAGGTTTAAGAAAGGGAAAACAAGAGCGCAGGGCGAGAGCTCATTGCCACAGGATGGCATCCACACCCAGCCCAAAGAGGCGGTTAGCGTCCTGCGCAGCATCAGACTCCGATCCGATGAACACCACCATGCGGATGCATCGCGCTGGCGCGACGTCGCGTGTGTCCTCGCGCGCGCCTGTGTTTGGGGTGCAGCATTCTGTCTCCTCTGTGCGCACATCCCCTTCTTGCCCCGCTGCGCTTCCCAAGGAAGGCGTCAACGTGAGGATCGCTTTCTGGATGATGGATTGAAGAGGGGAGGCGACGCTTAGCATCCCTGAGCTCTCAGCACGCCATGCATCTCCCTTGCATGTGCAGGCCGCATCGCCTGCGCCTCGCGTGTCTGCCGCACGCAGCGTGCAGCGTGCCAGCCGCGTGCGCGTGTCTGCGGCTGCTGCCAATCCCGACTACCGCAGCAAGGCGCCCAAGGACGTGCGCGTGCTGGTGGTTGGCCCCACTGGCTACATTGGCAAGTTCGTCACCAACGAGCTCATCAAGCGCGGCTACGACGTTGTGGCCTTCTCCCGCCCCAAGGCAGGCATCAAGGGCAAGATGAGCAAGGAGGACACAACCAAGGTGGGTGCGCCCCTGCATGCTCGCATGCACGCATGGGTCTAGGCGGCCCTCGCAAGATGTGCAAGAGGCAGCCGGTCAGTACCTTGCCAGCAGCGAGTTCATGCTGGCGGCGCCTAGCCGTGGTCCAGCAGAGAGCTTGGGCAGGTCCTTTGAAGGCTTGGACCGCTTGAGCATGTATCTATCGGCCCCTGCATCTTCTGCGCACGCACACGCACCCCACCCTACCCCCCCCACCCCCCCCACACACACGCTCGCACACATGCACACACACTAACACACAACTACGCACACACACGCCCACCACATACACACGCATGCACGCGCAGGAGTTCCCCGGCGCGACCGTCTGCTTTGGCGACGTGGCCGACCCAAAGTCGATCCGCGACGTCGCGTTTGAGAAGCAGGTTGACGTGGTGGTGTCGTGCCTCGCGAGCCGCACCGGCGGCAAGAAGGACTCGTGGGCAATCGACTACCAGGTGTGCTCAAGGGTAAACGGGATTGAGGCGAACGACGCGACACCAGAGAGGGGGGGGGGTCTTGCAGACGGTTACCACAGAGCCAGGGTAGTGCCACAGAGTTGCACCTCCCACCCCACGTACCAGTGCCCACCCCTCCCCACACGCATCCACTGCAGTGCCGCTTTCTCATTACGATCGCACATTCTCACCGATGTGCCATCTGCACCTGCACAGGCCACGAAGAACGTGCTCGACGTCGCGCGCGAGAAGGGCGCGGCCCACTTTGTGCTGCTGTCTGCGATCTGCGTGCAGAAGCCGACGCTGGAGTTCCAGAAGGTGAGCGAGATGAGAGGGAAAGGGAGAGAGAGAGCTCTCTCTCTCTAGCTAGGGAGGGAGGGAAAATACAAGGGAGGGAGGGAAAATACAAGGAGAGAGGGAGAGAAGGAGAAAAGAAGAAAAGGAGAGAGGGAGAGAGCGGGCGAGTTTACAGGGCCACGTAGGCGCCCTGCATTTTGGGAGGGTCCCAGAAGTGCGGCACTGCATGTGATCACGTGTGTTCACATGGAGGGGGCTTTGTTGTTCGGGGCGGGTGGGGGAGGGACGGAGTCGTGTGGCGACCCTGCTGCGCTGGCCGCCACCGAGGGTGCTCCACGCTGAGACATGCCATATGTGCATGCGCCTGCATTGGGGGAGACCCGTGCGCCGCCTCATTCTGCTGGCGTGGGCGCGCCGTGTCCGCATCACCCACGGATATGCGCCATCCAGAATACCATTACGGGCGTGCGACAGACTCTAAAATTGACCACCATGCCACGTGCAGGCCAAGCTCAAGTTCGAGGGTGACCTTGCGGCAGCTGGCGACATCACGTACTCCATCGTGCGCCCGACCGCATTCTTCAAGGTGTGAAGTAATGGATCAGAATCGAGAAGCTGTTTGGAAGCTGGAAGGTGGCACGCATCTGTCGCTTGACAGAAAGACGCCACTTTCTCTCGCACACACGCACGCACTCTCATGGGCGCAGTCGCTCGCGAGCCAGACTGAGCTCGTGAAGCAGGGCAATCCGTACATGCTGTGTGGCGACGGCCACAAATCCACATCGCACACACGACACCCACTCACCCTCACCATGCGTGCGCGCACACACTCCCATGCGCGCAGTCGCTCGCCAGCCAGATTGAGCTCGTGAAGCAGGGCAGGCCATACATCATGTTTGGCGACCCCCAAAAATCCGCATCGCTGCCATGCACGATCGTGTGTACGCACGCACCCACGACACCCACTCACCCAAACACACTACGCATGCACACTCGTGCGCGCAGTCGCTCGCCGGCCAGATTGAGCTCGTGAAGCAGGGCAAGCCGTACGTTATGTTTGGCGACGGCAACCTCGCTAGCTGCAAGCCGATCAGCGAGGCGGACCTCGCAAACTTCATCGCTGACTGCGCGGTGCTGCCCGACAAGATCAACAAGGTGAGAAGAGGGTCTGGGTAGAAGGCGGACATGATCTAAGGAGAGAAGAGGTAGATGTAAGGTGATGTGAGGGGTAGAGGGTGGGTGGATGGGGAATGTCAAAACGCGACGCGCGTCTGTGGGAGGACGGGGGATGCTGGGCTGTTGCTGTTCAGTAGGAGCACCTCGTACAATTCATCGCAGACTGCGTGGTGCTGTCCGACAAGATCAACAAGGTGTGCGGAGGAGGAGCCAGGTAGAGGCTAGGTAGAAAGTGGGTAGAAGGTGGAGGTGAGGAGGGCGGGGGGGGGGGGGGTGAAGGACGGAGCACCTCGCAACCTTCATCGCTGACTGCGCGGTGCTGCCCGACAAGATCAACAAGGTGTGCGGCGGAGCTACGTAGAGGCTAGGTAGAAGGTGGGTAGAAGGTGGAGGTGATGAGGGCGGGAGGGTGTAGGACGGAGCACCTCGCCAGATTCATTGCAGACTGCGCGGCGCTGCCCGACAAGATCAACATGTGCGGAGGAGCTAGGTAGAGGCTAGGTAGAAGGTGGGTGGAGGTGATGAGGGCGGGGGCGTGTAGGACGAAGCGCCTCGCAAGCTGCATCGCGGACTGCGCGGTGCTGCCTGGCAAGTGAGGGAGTTGAGAAGGGAGGGAAGAGCTGTGTAGCAGGTGGGTGGAAGTTGGGCCTGATCTTAGGAGAGAAGAGGTGGACCTGATTGAAGGTCACAAGAGGAGCTAGGTAAGAGGAGCCAGGTAGAAGCCAAGAAGAAGGTGGGTAAAAGTTGGAGGTGAGGAGGAATGTCGACACGACTAGGCGGCGCTTATGTGGGGAGGTGGGGGGTTGCCGTCAATCAAATCAGGCAAGGTCTCTCCCTCCCTCGCTCACTCCCTCTCCCCCCCCCCTCCTCCCTCCTGTCTCTCCCTTTGCCCCTCCCTCCCTCCCCCTCTCACCCCCTCCGTCCTTCCTTCCCTCCCCCCCCCTTCTTCCTTCTCTTCTGACTACACAGGCCCAGCAGCCCCAGGGTTGACGACCCCTGTAATCCAATCAAATATCTTTATCATTTCCTCTCTACCCCACACGCACCCATGCGTACGCACCTCATGCATGCATGCACACGCACACCTCATGCACGCACACACGCACCTCGCAGTTGCGCACGCACGTACGCACGCATGGTCTACACCCTCCCTCCCCTCCCCTCCCACCCTCCCTCCCCTCTTACCCACCCACTGCCCCGCTCGCCTCCCGCACGGACGCACCGACAGCTCCTACCGATCGGCGGCCCCGGGCGCGCGTACAGCGCCAAGGACCAGGCCGACATGCTGTTCCGCATCACGGGAAACAAGCCCAACTACTTCCCGGTGCCAATTGCCCTTATGGGGGGGATCATCGGCCTGATCGACTTCTTCGCGCGGTATGTGTATGGGTCGGCATAACATGACGTTTATAGCACACCGTTGACAGTTATTGTAATAGTAACACGGGGTTTCCAGCTAAGCAGGCCAATGTTTTACTAGAGATCACCCGCCGATACTCCAGCCCACCTAAGTGGACTAGAGAACCGCCGGCTCCCGGCCGACAGACTACCGCTCCAACAACGTTAACGCAACGTTACAATTATGCGTTAATTTGCCGGCGACACGTTATATCCCGGCCGCGGAGGGCAGGCCACAGGCTGTATCTCGGTCAAACCTGCACGGGCTTCGACGAGACTGGGCTCTAAGGACAGCCGGAGAGGGGCACACACGGTTCGCGGGGGAGTCGCGTTCCCTCTCTGTCCTAAGAGCGGCGACAGGGGCACCACCACCACCTGCCCACCACCACCTGACCAGCACCCCTTGTGCTTCCTGGATAGATTCTGATGAATGATTATGTTACCGCCGGAGGCGAAGGCGTGGCCGAAGGCACCGTTTTTGCCAAACAAATGTGTGAACATCGTCGAGCTCACACTTTGCGTGCAAATTGTGCCTTTTCGTGCGACTATCGGCGGTGACTGGCCTTCGGCCAACCATGACTTACCGCCGCCATACCGCCCAGGGACGGTGAACCGCCGCTCCGAGGGAGCACTGGCCCCCCCCCTCCCCCTCTCCCCCCCGACCTCGCACCTGGCGTGCCCCCCCGTGCTTCCTCAATTCATTCAGACTCATTAATTCTTACTGCCTAGACTCGGGTGAGACTCGGCGGCGAGGCTGTATCTCCCTCCACACTGAAAGGACTCCGACGAAGCCAAGCTCTCTGGGAAGCCCTTGGAGACAGGAACAGGCGGTAGGCCGCCTTACGGGCGTCCAATTTCTACCGCCCATTAACTGCCGATGGCAGCATACCGTCCAGTTGAGCAAGCACTGCTCAACTAGACTAGAGGTCGGGGGGGAGAGGGGGAGGGGGGCCGCTCCCCCCCCCGCGCCCCTCGACCTCGCACCGGGCGCGCCTCCCGAGGTGTGGTGGCTGTCTGATGGGAAATCCAATGGGCGGCGGTGGGGGCAGAGCGCTGCCGCTGCTGCTGCTGCTGCTGCTGCTGTCGTGCCTGTGCGCGGAGGAAGCTGCACACACACACAACACGCACACACACACACATGCAGGCACACGCACACACACACGCACACACACACACAGCTTCTTCCCGGAGCAGCTCGAGGACGCGGCCGAATTTGGGCGCATCGGCCGGTACTACGCCGAGGAGTCAATGCTTGTGTGGGACCCGGTCAAGGAGGTGTACGTGGAGGCGCTCACGCCGAGCTACGGCAAGGACACGCTCGAGGCGTTCTTCACAAAGGCGGTCAAGGAGGGCCTCAAGGGGCAAGAGCTCGGCGACCAGGCGGTGTTTTAGATGTGGTTTGGTTGACAAATTTGGCTTGTTGCGAGGTAGTCGGTGTAGTGTGGTGAGAGGGAGAGGTGGAGCTGTGACTGGCCGTCGGTGTTGCGTCAGAGACAGTGACTCCCCTGCGAGCCGTATACCGCTCCGAGCCGGATTTCCCATTTCCTAGAGAACCACCTTACACTTAGTGGGTGAGGGCGTGGAGCGATGCGTTGGAAAGCTCTTGCCGAGAGCAGCACAACGGCATGCATTGCATGAATACCCGCTGTGTATTGTGCCTGGTATGAGCGGTCAAAGTTGCTGGAGCCGGCAAAAAACTATTTACTAAAATCTTCCCAGGGACCACTGGTCAGAGAGTCTCGACAGTGTGTTGGATGCACCGATGCGACCAGCGCAACACGTTGTTCATGCGGCTCATCCCTGTTAACAGTGGGTGGGTGAGTGGGTGCATGTGTGGGTGGGGGTGGGTGTGGTGTGCGCGAGTGTGTGGGGGGGGGTGCGTGTGCTTGGGGGGGGGAGGCACACTGCAGTGTGGACATGGGCTCGTATTCCCGCACTTGGCTCTCAGAACCGTGTGTAGTAGCCTTTGCGGTTCGTCACGACGGGGGACTGCGCTGGGGAGCTGTGTGTGATCGCCTCGCTGGCTGTAGCTTTTGGGGTCTTGTGTTTTTACTCAGGGTCTAGGCGCTCCCGTTGTGTTGTGCAAACGACGACGACGACACTGCAACGTAGTTTACCTGCACGTGTGCTTAAAGGAGTGCACACGCTCGAGGAGCAACCATCGGTGCGTGCAGTGCGGGCTTCCGCCCGCCTGTAAAGGTAAGTGTGGCTACTTGGATGAGGATAGCCGCGGCTATCCCCATGCGGACGGCCGGGATAGCGTTCATCCCCCAACGCTCCATGGGCTGCTTGTCCGTTAGCAGAATCATGTTGTTCTGATTCGTTCGTTGCCAGCAACTGACCCCTCCTATAGAGCGCTTGCCCGCCGTGGGGCAGCGCCCAGCGCGCCCATCATCCATCACCATGCACCTCATCATGACCGGAGAGCGAGCGCCAGCGGGCCTGCTCGCCAGCATCAGCAGCGTCGAGTGAGTGCAGCACCCCCAGCACCATGCACCCCACGTTCCCCACCCCGATTTGTGCATCCTCGCTGGCTAATGCATTGGAATCAAGCGCCAGCAGCCAAACTGACGCCCCGCTCTCGCATCGGTGCATGCAGGAGCTTCGGCGACGCATTTGAGGTTGGTCGCCCGCTTTCGTACACTGACGACTGCGTTGTGACGACCGCTCGCTGCAAGGCCACTGGCCAGCAGGTCGTGCTCAAGAACTACGCCAAGCACAGCCTGCAGCCGCTGGCGCTGCTTCAGGTACTGGTGCTGGTGCAGGGCCGGGGGGCCCTTGGGCCGTTGCCGCATCTGTCGCTGCGCAGCAGCTCACGCCATAGTGCCCCACGCAACCCACCTCTCGCGTGCAGGTCCGGACCGAGTTCGGCATCCAGCACAGCCTGTGCGGGGGGGCGCACGTAGCGCCGATGCTGTGCGCATTCGAGGACGCGCGGTACTACTGCTTGGTCCTGGAGTATGCCAACGGCGGGGACCTGCGTGCACACATGAAGCGCGGGCACCCCATGGAAGAGCATCGCGTGCGGGACTTCATCGCCACGCCGGTAGTGAGGGCGCTGGCACAGCTGCAGCACGAGGTGGGCGATGGGCATGCTACATGCAAGACGGGGTTGACCAGCGGCAGGCTGCATGGGGAGGGGTTCTGGTGATGGCGCCCCTGGGAGGCAGGAGAGGAGGGGATTGGGAAGGTGCGTGCGCGGGGAGACGAGCGATTGCAGCCGGACCCGCCCGTGCGCACACACGTATCGCTCCCGTGTCCCCGCCCGCCCTGTCGCCTCCCTTGACTCACACCGCCCACCTCTTGCACGCGCAGGGCATCGTGCACCGCGACGTCAAGCCGGAGAACGTGCTGGTGCACGGTGGGCAGGTCATGCTCGCCGACTTTGGCATGGCGATGTACTTCAGCACACCGCCGCCGTGCATCGAGGAGAGCCGGCAGGACCCCGCGGCCGCACGCGCACTCGCGTGCCTCAAGCTTGCGAACAACGCGGGCGGCACGGTGCTGTACTCTGCGCCTGAGATGCTCAAGGCGATGTTCAGCGGGCAGCCGATGCAGCCGGCGGTGCACCACAAGAACGACGTGTGGGCGCTCGGGCTCATGCTCATCGAGGCGCTCACGGGGCAGCACCCGTTCAGCCCCGAGAACTGCACGAGCTACTCTGGCAACGTAATGTACGCCATCGCGCACTGCAAGGGGATAGAGCTGCCGCGCAAGTGCTCCGCCGAGCTGCGCGACTTCCTCTCGCTCGCGCTGCAGCGCGACCCAGCGCTGCGCCCGACAGCGGGCGAGCTGCTGCACCACCCGTGGCTGTCGGCGCCCGTGTGCTCCAGCCCCTCGCTCCTCGACCTGCCGTCGTCCGATGGCACCGGCGTCAAGGGCCTGCCGCGCAACCCGTCTGCGGCCGGCGTCAACTGCTGCGCCGGCACTGACAGCGGGCTCACGTGCGACGACTCTGACGACACGGCGTTCCAGGACGCTTACCAGGACGGCCTGGAAGAGGAGCCCTCGTACTCGGAGGCGAGCGCGGCGATCGTGCGCAACACGTCGGAGGACCCGCTGCGTACCGAGGGGCACCGCACAGCCTTCGAGGACCTACTCATTTGGGCCGACTGAGCGCTGGCGTTTGTGCTCGTGCTGCCGCCCGCGGCAGCAGCGGGACATTTCAGACTTTTTCACTCATCGTGACCTTGCCTCCACCCCGTCGTCTTTCCCCGTCGCAATGCAATGTATAGAGCTCAGACGACAGCAACACGCAGACAGAATCAGACACACAGGAAGGAACGGACGTGACCGACCTTCGCGGTCGCATGGACACCGCGACATGGACCGCCGGTGGACCGCCGGGCGATCTCTGCTTGCTCGCCCGCATCCCTACCCACCGGAGCCCACCTCTCCTTCCCCCCACACACTCACTCAAGCAATTTGCCAACGCATTTTTTTTTTACTGCATGGCTGTGACGCAGCGGCCACATTGGCCGTCGCCAGCACACTCGTGACCAGGCAGGTCTACGATCGGACGCCCCGTTCCCATGCCCACACAACAGTAGGATCACGTGACCGACAGCAGGATCATGTGACCAAGTAGAAGGACGTGTTTTACAAACACAGTGTAATATGAATTCGTGAGACTGCCTCCTTGTCAGGCCCCTTTCTCTACACCCGACTCGACTTGGCCCTGCCTCGTCCCTCCTCGCATCGCCGCCCCGCGCCGGCGCTATCTCGCCTCGCCACTCAGCACAGCCACCACGTCTGCTGCTTCGTTAAGCTGGGCCACTTGAAGCGCAGTCTTGCCATCTGAGTTGAGCAGCGAGCAGTTGGCGCCCCTGGGGTAAGACGCGCATGCATGCAGAGGTTGAGCACACAGGTTGGGCATGCAGAGGTGCAGTCTGCAACAGCTACCCTTGCGCAACAGCATGTAGCACGAAGGGTGCTACATGTCAGGACCAGCCAGTAGCCTGACATCTTGAGATCCGACCTTTTAAATCCCTCTGGTAAGAGGGTAGTGCGGGCACTCCCACCCGCTCTCTTCCGATTTCCTTCCGAAGGCCCTCTATTCTGGCTGGTGGAGGCGAGGCGCACGGGAGGCGAAAACACAGCCTGGGCCTGGGTGCTTCCAGTCACCTCCGTGTTGGCTGCTCAGGTGTTGGTGGACGAAAGGCCAGACTTGGGTGGGACACCCACGCACACACTGCACAGACTCGCTACTCGCCCCGCCTCTAATCCAGCAGCCTGGCTGACCCCGTGCACACACGCACGCACACACACACACACACACATACACACACACACACACACACGCCCCATCCCTCACCTCTCCACCAGCAGCCTGGCGACCCCGTGCGCAACACACACACACACACACACACATGCGTGCGTGCGCCGCATCCCTCACCTCTCTATCAGCAGCCTCGCCGACCCATTGCACAACACACACACACACACACACACACACACACACGCAGACACACGCACGCACACACACACACACACTCACGCCCCACCTCTCCACCAGCAGCCTGGCGGACCGCGGCTGCCCGTAGCCCGACGCATAGTGCAGCGGCGTATTTGCACTCATGTCGACCCTGTTGAGGCCAGCGCCACCATCGATGAGCACACTTGCGCACTCGAGCTCGCCATACCCCACCTGCACGCGCGCGCGTGTGTGTGTGTGTGTGTGCTTATGTTGGCGTATTCGTATTGTACATGTGCTTGCGCACCATGGAAAGGAGGCCTGTGACAGCTGCCCAAGCTCAAGCTGCCATGTGTGGGTGTGTGGGTGTGTGCGTGTGTATGTATACTGATACCTATGTGTGTGTGTGTGTGTGTGTGTGTGTGTGTGTGTGTGTGTGCGGTGTGTGTGTGCGCCAGCGACGTCAATGCTCCGTATTCACAGTTCGCGCCAAAGAGGCCCTGCGGAGAGACCCATGCATCCCCCACAAGCTTTCCCCCGCTAGCTGACCTGTGGTCTGTGTGCGTGCATGCGTGTGAGCATCCACATGCACATCCATGTTTGCACACGCTTGTGCACGGTATGCGTGCGTGCCATTCTGTTTTTGACGACCAGAAACCGTAACAGTCACGTCGGCTTTCCAGCGATGACTACCTTCTAGTCCTAGTACCACCGCCTAGACCCAAGTCCAGTTAGGGCCCTACCGATTACTTGTGAGGGGCGGTAGCCACCAGCCGGCTGCCTGCCAACGTGTAGTACCAGAGCAAAAAGGAGAGCTCTATTGTGCGACGCCTCCAAAATAGGTCCTACCTGCTTCCAGGGGATAGGGGGTCAAGTGGCGCTTGCCAATCTACTTGACCGCCGAGGTGGAGGCTCCGGAGACAGCGTATCTAGGTCTGCCGGCCTGTAATCACAGCTCTCACGTGTGTGTGTGTGTGTGTGTGTGGCGACGAGTGGTCCCCCGCTATTGACAGATGCCCCCATGCAGACCTCTGGAACGATATCGCTGTTATCTTTGCAACGATCTGAAATTGAATGGAATGTGTGTGTGTATGTGTGCCTTGATCTCACCGCGTAGTGAAGCGGCGTCCGCCCCTCGGCGTCGCCCGCGTCTGTGTCTGCGCCCGCGGCCTCTCTCTCTCTCTCTCTCTCTATTTACGTGTGCCACTCCTATGTGTGTGTGCGACTTGCTCACCGCGTAGTGAAGCGGCGTCCGCCCCTCGGCATCGCCCGCGTCCGCGTCTGCGCCCGCGGCCAGCAGCGCGCGCAGCGCGCCAGCGTCCCCCGCACTCGCAGCGTCGTGCAGCGTCTCCAGCGTGCCCCCCTCCTCCTCCTCCTCCTCCTCCTCTCCCCCTTCCCCCCCCTCGCCTCGCCCCGTCCTCCCCTCCTCCAGCCCTCCCGCCCTCCGCGCCCCCCTCCTCCTCCCCCTCTCCCCTTCCCCCCCCCTCGCCCCCGTGCCCCGCCCCTCCCGTCCCGCCCCCCGCCCTCCCGCGCCCCCGTCCGCATCGAGCGTGACGGCGAGCTTGTCAGGGTTGCCGACCGCGTTTCTGAGCCGCGTGATGGTCTCGGGGTCGCTCCAGAACCTGCCGGAGGGGGGAGGGGGCGAGGGGGGGGTCGATTGGTGGTGAGCGCGCGTGGGTGCTCGAGGCCTGTGTGTGTGAGTGTGTGTGTGTGTGTGTGTGTGTGTGTGTGCGTGCGTGTGAGTGTGTGTGTGTGTGTGTTTGTGTGTGTGTGTGCGTGTAGACCCCCCAAACCAAGGATACTATCCACTCGATTCAGGCGCTGGTCTGGTTGGTCACCCGCTACTCGAAAAACATCCCAGTGCACGGGTCAGACTTCGTAACAATTGCCGGGGTGTATTGCTGTTAGTAGTACAGGCATTTCCGGTGCCTGCGGAAGGCCTCATGTAACGCTTGGTTGGTTGGTTGGTTGGTTGTGTGCGTGTGTGTGTGTGTGCGTGTGCGTGTGCGTGTGCGTGTGCGTGTGCGTGTGCGTGTGCGTGTGCATGCGTGTGTGTGTCGTGTGCGTGTGCGTGTGCGTGTGCGTGCCGCCCCCTCTAAAGCAGCGAGACGTGCCTCCACGCCCCCTACCCCCTTGGGTAGGTATGTTGCACAAGTAACATTTCCTTTTTTACACATTGATTAACTGTACGGCTCAAAGTAGATCAATCATGTGGGCCAGCCGTTACCGGGCTTTGCCCAGTATTCTCGGGTTAATGGGATATAGGTGTTACCGGGCATAGCCCGGTACCACCCTCCCGCTCCTAGCGTCGCGGCCTCTGCGATTCCAATCTTCTGCGTGTGCGTGTGCGTGTGCATGTGCGTGTGCGTGTGCGTGTGCATGTGCGTGTCTGTGTGTGTGCGTGTCTGTGTGTGCGTGTGCATGCGTGTGCAAGGTCTGAGGGGGGGGGGGGGGCGAGGAGCTTCGCGCCACGCGAGCGCAGCATCGCACACACGGCATGTGCACGGCGGATTCCAGGTGCATAGGTAGCACAAGGCTGTAGCGTGCGTCACTATTGCGAGAGGCTGTGTGTGTGTGTGGCATGTGTGTGGCGTGTGTGTGTGTGTGTGTGTGCATTGTAAATGTGCATTCAGGGACATCGCCCACAGCAGCTTGTCGAGCGGGGCACGCGTACACCGCCACACTCTGCCAGCTCTGATGAGCGCACGCACGCAAGCACGCGCGTGCACACGCGCTTTGCCATCGCCAGTGGGGCCACACTTGGCCAGCTCTGCCAGGATGCACGCGCGCACGAACACATGCACGCACGCACGCACGCACGCACGCACACATACATACACACACACACACACGCATGCACACGCGTGCGCACTCAATTTGCCGTCGCCATGGGGCCGCACTCTGCCAGCGCTGACAGCACGGGCGCCAGCCCTGGGTCTGCCCGCCCGCCCGCCCGCCCGCCCGCACGCATGCACGCACACACACGCACGCATGCACACGCGCGCGCACTCACTTTGCCATCGCCATGGGGCCACACTCTGCCAGTGCTGCCAGCACGGGCGCCAGCCCCGGGTCCGCCCGCATACCCTGCAGCGACGCCTCTGCCTGCGCGCGGTACCTTGGATCCTGCATCTTCTCGAGCATTGCGTCCCTGCTGGGGTCGTCCTGCGGGGAAGTGGGAGGGGAGGGGAGAGTCAGGATAAGTGGTGTCATCGCCCAGGGGAGGGGAGGGCGGGTAAGGCACAGAAGTAGGGTGGGTAAGTGGCTGGGTGAGAGGGGATGTACGGTGTGTACCTCGGCTCTTGCATCGTCTCCAGCATTGCGTCCATGTTGGGGTCGTTCTGCAAGGAGGAGGGAAGGGCAGGGTGGGTAAGTGGTGGGTTCATTGCCCAGGCAGGGGGGGGGAGGAGACGGGAAGTGGTGGGGGGTGGGGGGGGGACCTCGGCTCCTGCATCATCTCAAGCATTGCGTCCATGCTGGGGTCGTCCTGCAAGGAGGAGGGAAGGGTGAGTTAGTGGTGAATTCGTCGCCCAGGAGGGGGGGGAGGGAGGAGGAGACGGGAGGTAGGGAGGGTGGGAGGAACCTCGGCTCATGCATCGCCTCCAGCATTGCGTCCATGCTGGGTAAGTCCTGGAAGGGGGGAAGGGGGGCAGAGGGAGAGGCAGGGGAGGGGGGAGATGGTGGTAGCACTCGCGACACGCACAGAGTGTCCAGCTGCCCCCTGCTCACCATCACCCTGCGCCACCCCAGCTGCTGGCATGGCAGGACTCGCGACACACACACAGGGAGCACAGCTGCACCCTGCACACCATAATCATGCGGCACCCCAGCTGCTGGCGGCACTCGCGATACAGCTTCACAGAGATCGCGATCACGCCCACGCTCGGGTCAGCGGCCCGCAACGCACAAGTTTTCAGTGAGATCGCAATCACGCCCACGCTCCGGTCAGCGGGACGCGACTCGCAGGTTTTCAGTGAGAGCACAGCCACGCCCACGCTCCGGTCAGCGACACACGACTCGCAAGTTTCCAGTGAGATCGCAACCACGCCCACGCTCGGGTCAGCGGCACGCGACTCGCACGTTTTCAGTTAGATCGCAATCACGCCCACGCTCCGGTCAGCTGCAGGCGACTCGCAAGTTTCAGTGAGATCGCGATCACGCCCACACTCTGGTCAGCGGCACGCGACTCGCAAGTTTTCAGTGAGATCGCGATCACGCCCACGCTCCGGTCAGCGGCACGCGACTCGCAAGTTTTCAAAGGGATCGGAACCATGCCCACGCTCCAGTGGACGGCACGCGACTCGCAAGTTATCATTGAGATTGCAATCACGCCCACGCTCCTGTCAGCAGCACGCGACTGGCAAGTTTTCAGTGAGATCGCAGTCACGCCCACGCTTCGGTTGGCGGCATGCAACTCGCAAGTTCTCAGTGAGATCGCAGTCACGCCCACGCTTCGGTTGGCGGCATGCAACTCGCAAGTTTTCAGTGAGATCGCAGTCACGCCCACGCTTCGGTTGGCGGCATGCAACTCGCAAGTTTTCAGTTAGATCGCAATCACGCCCACGCTCCGGTCAGCGGCACGACCTCAAGTTTTCAGTGAGATCGCGATCACGCCCACGCTCCGGTCAGCGGCACCCGACTCGTAAGTTTTCAGTGAGATTTCAACCACGCCCACGCTCCGGTCAGCGGGACGCGACTCTCAAGTTTTCAGTGAGATTGCAGTCACGCCCACGCTTCGGTTGGCGGCATGCAACTCGCAAGTTTTCAGTTAGATCGCAATCACGCCCACGCTCCGGTCAGCGGCACGCAACTCGCAAGTTTTCAGTTAGATCGCAATCACGCCCACGCTCCGGTCAGCGGCACGAGCCTCATACGTTTTCAGTGAGATCGCGATCACGCCCACGCTCCGGTCAGCGGCACCCGACTCGTAAGTTTTCAGTGAGATTTCAACCACGCCCACGATCCGGTCAGCGGGACGCGACTCTCAAGTTTTCAGTGAGATCGCAGTCACGCCCACGCTTCGGTTGGCGGCATGCAACTCGCAAGTTTTCAGTTAGATCGCAATCACGCCCACGCTCCGGTCAGCGGCACGCGACTCGCAAGTTTTCAGTAAGATCGCAATCACGCCCACGCTCCGGTCAGCGGCACGCGACTCACAAATTTTCAGTGAGATCGTAATCACGCCCACGCTCCGGTCAGCTTCACGCGACACGCAAGTTTTCAGTGTGATCGCAACCACGCCTACGCCCCTGTCAGCTGCACGCGACTCGCAAGTTTTCAGTGAGGTCGCGATCACGCCCACGCCCCGGTCAGCTGCACGCAACTCGCAAATTTTCATTGAACTCGCAAACACGCCCACGCTCCGGTGGGTGGCACGCGACTCACAAGTTTTCAGTGAGGTCGCGATCACGCCCACGCTCCGGTCAGCGGCACGCGACTCGCAGGTTTTCAGTTAGATCGCAATCACGCCCACGCTCCGGTCAGCGGCACGCGACTCGCAGGTTTTCAGTTAGATCGCAATCACGCCCACGCTCCGGTCAGCGGCACGCGACTCGCAGGTTTTCAGTTAGATCGCAATCACGCCCACGCTCCGGTCAGCGGCACGCGTCTCGCAAGTTTTCAGTTAGATCGCAATCACGCCCACACTCCGGTCAGCGGCACGCGACTCGCAAGTTTTCAGAGCAATCACGCCCACGCTCCGGTTGAGATCGCGGTCACGCCCACACTCCGGTCAGCGGCACGCGACTCGCAAGTTTTCAGTTAGATTGCAATCACGCCCACGCTCCGGTCAGCGGCACGCGACTCGCAAGTTTTCAGTGAGATCGCTATCACGCCCACGCTCCGGTCAGCGGCACGCGCCTCATACGTTTTCAGTTAGATCGCAATCACGCCCACGCTCCGGTCAGCGGCACGCGACTCGCAAGTTTTCAGTGAGATCGCTATCACGCCCACGCTCCGGTCAGCGGCACGCGCCTCATACGTTTTCAGTTAGATCGCAATCACGCCCACGCTCCGGTCAGCGGCACGCGACTCGCAAGTTTTCAGTGAGATTTCAACCACGCCCAAGCTCCGGTCAGCGGGACGCGACTCTCATGTTTTCAGTGAGATCGCAGTCACGCCCACGCTTCGGATGGCGGCATGCAACTCGCAAGTTTTCAGTTAGATCGCAATCACACCCACGGAGGAGCGTTCTCGTCGCCGAGCCCTGGACCCAGCAATGCGGCGCTGCTGGTGACGAGGATCTCCGCGCCGCTGACGAGCGGGGTAAAATACGACTGGCCCGGCTCCTGCTAGACTGCCCCTCGGTGGAACACTTCAGGAGCGGCTTGCCCGGCGCTGCCATGGCTTGGCGAGTAGCCGCGGCGCTGCCGCGGCCCGTGCTGGGAGACGGCCCTTATCCTCCCCCCATGCAGGACGCCATGCGGCACCGATCTCGACGAGTTGATCGACGAGCGGAGGAGCTGGCGCCCGTCAATGCATGCTGGACATTGGTCAAGATGGCTGCTCGTGGGGGCGAGCTACCATCAGGGCTTCAGCGGTGGTGACCGCCGAGGCAACAACAGAGTTTATCCGCTTCACCATCGCAGCGTTTGTCACCGCGCTCACCCTCGGGGGCACTCGTCTGCCGGTGACTGGCGTTGGAAGGTCTTCAGGCAGCCTCCATGACAACTCTGTCGTCCATGCACCCCTGGAGGGTGGGACCTGGCCATGCATGAGGCATGGGGCGCCGGCTGAGCCCCATGCAAACGAGAGCTGGACATCCATGCACTGCCAGGCGGGGACCGTTCCAGTCAGCGCCAGTCGGCTCTGCCGGCTTGACTGGCCACAAGGCCACTACTGTGACCCTGAGGAAGGTCCTCTCCTATATGCTCCTTGCCAGACATGTCTCTCAGAGACCGCTGTTTGGGGTAGTCTAGCCGGCGGGAGCGGTGGTCTATCGGCCGGGAGCCGGCGGTACTCTAGTACTTAAGTGTGCTGGAGTATCGGCGGGTGTCTCTAGTAGAAGAGTAGCCTGCTTAGCTGGAAACCCCGTGTTACTGTTACTGTTACACACCCACGCTCTGGTCAGCGGCACGCGACTCGCAAGTTTTCAGTTAGATCGCAATCACGCCCACGCTCCGGTCAGCGGCACGCGACTCGCAAGTTTGTAGTGAGATCGAAACCACGCCCACGCTCTAGATGGTGGCACGCGACTCACAAATTTTCAGTGAGATCGTAATCACGCCCACGCTCCGGTCAGCTTCACGCGACACGCAAGTTTTCAGTGTGATCGCAACCACGCCTACGCCCCTGTCAGCTGCACGCGACTCGCAAGTTTTCAGTGAGGTTGCGATCACGCCCACGCCCTGGTCAGCTGCACGCGACTCGCAAGTTTTCATTTAACTCGCAAACACGCCCACGCTCCGGTGGGTGGCACGCGACTCACAAGTTTTCAGTGAGGTCGCGATCACGCCGACGCTCCGGTCAGCGGCACGCGACTCGCAGGTTTTCAGTTAGATCGCAATCACGCCCACACTCCGGTCAGCGGCACGCGACTCGCAAGTTTTCAGATAGATCGCAATCATGCCCACGCTCTGGTCAGCGGCACGCGACTCGCAAGTTTTCAGTGAGATCGCAATCACGCCCACGCTCCAGCCGGTGACACGCAACTCGCAAGTTCTATGTGAGATTGGAACCACGCCCACGCTCCGGTCAGCGGCACGCGCCTCATATGTTTTCAGTGAGATCGCGATCACGCCCACGCTCCGGTCAGCGGCACGCGACTCGCGAGTTTTCACTGAGATCGCGGTCACGCCCACGCTCCGGTCAGCGGCACAAGACTCGCAAGGTTTCAGTGAGATTGACATCACGCCCACGCTCCGGTCAGCGGCACGCGACTGGCAAGTTTTCAGTGAGATGGCAGTCACGCCCACGCTTCGGTTGGCGGCATGCAACTCGCAAGTTGTCAGTTAGATCGCAATCACACCCACGCTCCGGTCAGCGGCACGCGACTCGCAAGTTCAGTTAGATCGCAATCACGCCCACACTCAGGTCAGCGGCACGGGACTCGCAAGTTTTCAGTGAGATCGCGATCACGCCCACGCTCCGGTCAGTGGCACGCGACTCGTAAGTTTTCAGTGAGATCGCAACCACGCCCACGCTCCGGTCAGCCGGACGCGACTCTCAAGTTTTCAGTGAGATCGCAACCACGCCCACGCTCCGGTCAGCGGCACGCGACTCGCAAGTTTTCAGTGAGATCGCGAGCACGCCCACGCTCCGGTCAGCTGCACGCGACTCACGCACTGAGGGAGCGCAAGCCGCCACCCCGCACGCACCACCATCCTGTGCCATCCCAGCTTCTGGCATGGCGGCGCTCGAGACATACACACACACAGAGGGAGCGCAGGCACCCCCTGCACACCATTAGCATGCGTCGCCCCAGCCTCTGGCATGGCAGCATGCACGACACACACAAAGGGAGCGCAGCTGCCCCCTGCACATGCCTGTCATGCGCCAGCACTCGCGACACGCACACACAGAGGCAGCGCAGCTGTTCCCTGCACACCATCACCCTTCCCCACCCCAGGTGCTAGCTGCACTCGCAACATGCACACAGCGCAGACACCCTCTCATGGCATGCAGGGCCTGCACACCATGATCATGCGCTGCCCCAGCTGGCATGGCAGCACTCGCGACACACACACAGATGGAGCGCAGGCACCCCCTGCACACCATTGGCATGCGCCGCCCCAGCCTCTGGCATGGCAGCATGTACGACATGCACACACAGAGGCAGCGCAGCTGCTCCCTGCACACCATCACCCTGAGCCACCCCAGCTGCTAGCTGCACTCGCGACATGCACACAGGCAGCGCAGACACCCTCTCATGGCATGCAGGGCCTGCACACCCTGATCATGCGCTGCCCCAGCTGGCATGGCAGCACTCGCAACACACACACAGAGGGAGCGCAGGCACCCCCTGCACACCATTAGCATGCGCCGCCCCAGCCTCTGGCATGGCAGCATGCACGACACGCACACGCAGGCAGCGCAGCTACCCCCTGCACACCATCACCCTGCCCCACCCCAGCTTCTGGCAGCACTCGCAACACACACATACAGGAAGCGCAGCCGCCACCCCGCACGCACCATGACCATGCGCCGCCCCAGCTCCTTCGCCACGCCCCGCAGCTCCGGACCGTCCAGCTGCGCCACCCAAACTGCTGGCAGCACTCGCGACACGCACACAGGAAGCGCATCTGCCGCCCCCAAATGCCACCCCGCACGCACCATGACCATGCGCCGACCCAGCTCCTTCGCCACGCCCCGCAAATCCGGTCCATCCAGTTGCGCCGCCACCGCGCGCATGTAGGTCGCGGGGTCGGCCTCCCCCTCGCCCCCGCGTGCGCCGTCCCCCATCATCACCGCAAACGCGCCCCGCAGGCTCTGTAACGCCTGCTCGAACGACGCGTTGCCGGCGACGGCGTCTGCCAGCACCATGGTGCCGCGCTCCTGCGCGGTTTGGGCAAGGGTGTGTGGGCAAGGGTGTGTTTGTGTGTGTGTGTGTGCCATCACCCGTGGCGTACACCCACTCGGTGTCCCTTGGAAGGGCTCGCGGCGGCAGAGCACGGAGATTCCGCTCTGTGCCTTTTCACGGCGTGGGACATCTGCCGCCTGCCTACTCTGCGTTGTTATGTGTGTGTGTGTGTGTGTGTGCATGCGCGTGTATGCCATGCCTGGGGTCCTGCGCAGCTGGGCAAGGTTGTGTGTGTGTGTGTGTGTGTGCCATGCGCCCCCATGTGCCAGCAGCCCATGCGCTTATAATAAGCTTGCTCTCCGACAACCCAGAGCGGAGGCAAAGCGCACGTTTAAGCTGCGCAGCCGACGTAGTGGCCGTGAAGGACTCACATTTAATGTTGCTCGCAAAGCCTCCACCGAAGATTCAGCAGCCATCGTCTACATGTGGGGTGCGTTCGCAAGCTGGCGATATATGTATTCAATGTATGAAACAGCGAGCAGAGACGCAGGTGCAGAGGAAATAGTGGTTCTCTGAAACCCTGGTGGTTCATCCCCCTCTCGTCCCACGAGCGCACTGCATTATTTTTTAGTGTGCATATTCATTCGGGACTTTCAAGTCAGAACGCACGCAGCTTGAACACACAGCACGCCCTGTCGGAGTGCGCGACCAAAGGAAAGCCGCATGGCAGTCGAGGTGAGCGCACTCTGCTGTGGTGACAGATGGAGGACGTTGGGGCACGCCATCACAGCAACAGATGCACCATGTGTGCGTTGGGGAGGTTGGGTTGGTTGGGTCGCCTGGTGCACGCCATGCCATGCGGCCATGCACACCCATGCAGGGTCAGCGCGACCCCGTGGCGGCGGCCAGCACCACCGCCACGCACGATGCGCCGGCTTCGTCCACCCAGCTCGAGGCCGGCAGTCCCAGCACGCCCGTCGCTACTGCTCCCGAGCAGCTGCCCCCGGCAGCGCGCGACAGCTCAGCGCTCTCCTCCGCCAAGCCCATGGGCAGCAGCAGCAGCACAGCAGGCAGGGGCAGCTCGCCCCAACCACAGCTGTCCGCCTCCTCCGCCTCCCAGCTGCAGACCCCCTTTTCCCAGCTGCCCGGGCCGTCATCGGCGGCGCAGGTGCGTGCGGGAGGGGGGGCAGTGCGGGGGACAAGTCAAACTGTACACCTTGACTGTGCATTGTCACACGCACACACACTCACACACACACACACGCCCCCCTCCCCCCCTCCTACACACACAACTGCATAATACGCCAACACAGGCGTCGGACGGGCTGTCAAATACCACCCACAACGCATACCCCCGCCCCCTCCCCCCACACGCAGCTGCGAGACAGCCTGCCCACAGCGACGTCGCCAGCGCCCCCAGCCGACCCGCAGCTCGATCCAGCGACGCTACACGAGCTGCTGCACTTAATGGCGACGCCAAGCGACTCGCAGGTCCGTTCGTTTGGGGGTGGGGGCTCGGTTGTACGTGTGCTGTGTGTGTGTGTGTGTGTGTGTGCGTGCGCTGGTGGTACGTGCGTTGTGTGTATGGGGTGTCACTCCTCGGCCGCCCTGCCAGCTTGTCCCAGACGCGAGCTGCTGCACTTGATGGCGACACGCAGGTTAGCGTGTGGTCGATCTTACAGTCTGTCGGACGCCTTAAATGTCGCAGCATGTACTCGTGATTGTGCGCCATGTCCCTGAGGCATGTCGATAGCGCTCGCACAAGTCCACTGATTGGATTGGATTGGATTGGACACACAGTGACTGTGTCTACCCCACTGTATGTGTGGCGGGTGTTGGGGGGGGACTATGCCTCGGTGCTGGCATAACGACCACCATCCAAGCAACGCGCGCGCTTTTACAGTTACAGTTACATCGGCTTTCCAGCAAAGACTACCTCTAGTCCTTGTACCACCGCCTAGACCCAAGTCCAGTTCTGGCCCAAATAATTACTTGTGAGGGGCGGTAGCCACCAGCCGGCTGCCTGCCAACGTGTAGTCCCAGAGCAAAAAGGAGAGCTATTGTGCGACGCCTCCAAATAGGTCCTAACTGCACGCTGTGTGGTGGCCAATTTATGTTGGTGTATCAGACACAGAGTGGACACACAGTGACAGCGGGGTGGACACTGCATGTGTGTGTGGCGTGTGTGTGGGTGTGTGTGGGTGTGTGTGTTGGGGGGGGGTCATGGCGCGACGGCCACCATCCCAGCAATGCTCACGCTGTGTGATGGTCGATTTCACAGTGCGTTGGATGTGATGTTGGTGTTCAGACCGAGACTCTCTATATGTGTTGGTGTATGTACGTTGGCGTGTTAGACCCATAAGCTTTCAACGACGATGACGCGTGCACGCGTGGCACGCGCACACGACTGCCGGGGTGTGTGGCTTAGCACAGGCAGGAGAGCGCGTGTCACGCGTACACGATTGCCGGGGTGTGTGGCTTAGCACAGGCAGGAGAGCAAGGTCCAGGCTGTCCGTGCGGTTGGGACTGTCTCGAATCTCTCTCTTTCTCTCTCTCCCTGTCTCTCTCTTCCCCTCTCTCTTTCCCTGTCTCTCTCCCTCTCTTGCTCTCTTCCTCCCTCTCTCTTTCTTTTCCTCGTTTCCTCTTTATCTCACTCTCTTTCCATATACTTTTCTCTCCCCCACACACCCACATGCACACAAATGCAGGTGCGCTTTACAGCAGAGGAGATAACGCAGAGTGAGCACCTCGTGGCGGCGGCACGCGCGGAGTATGAGGCGCTGCACACGCGCGACGCGCTGCAGCCAGAGGGGCCGATGCAGGTGCGTGCGTGTGTGTGGGTCGGTGTGGGTCGGTATGTGTGTGGGGGGGGGGGGGCAACACGTGGTACAAGTTGCAAGGGATTTCCAGCACGCTGTGCTGTACGGGGCGCTGCACGCGCGCGACTCGCTGCAGCATGAGGGGCCGATGCAGGTGCGTGTGTGTGTGGGGGGGGGGGGTTACACAAGTTGCAAGTTGCAAGCGCTTTCCATGCTACTAGAGACACGCACCAATCCACTAGACCACTTAGGAGGGGGGGGGGGCAAAAACTACACGTTCCAAGGGGGTTTCCGGCACGGGGCGCTGCACGCGCGCGACTCGCTGCAGCCAGAGGGGCCGATGCAGGTGCGTGCGTGTGTGTGTGGGGGTGGGGTAGGTCACACAAGTTGCAAGTTGCAAGCGCTTTCCAGGCTACTAGAGACGCGCACCGATCCACCAGACCACTTCAGAGTTAGAGTGAGGCGCTGCACGCGCGCGACGCGCTGCAGCCCGAGGGGCCGATGCAGGTGTGTAGGTGTGTGTGTGTGAGGAGGGGGGTCACACAAGTGACAAGTTGCAAGAGCTATCCAGGCTACTAGAGACACGCACCGATCCACCAGACCACTTAGAGTAAGAGTGAGGCGCTGCACACGCGCGACTCGCTGCAGCCCGAGGGGCCGATGCAGGTGCGTGCATTCCATACACATACAGTAACAGTAACACGGGGTTTCCAGCTAAGCAGGCTACTCTTCTACTAGAGACACCCGCCGATACTCCAGCACACTTAAGTACTAGAGTACCGCCGGCTCCCGGCCGATGGACTACCGCTCCCGCCGGCTAGACTACCCCAAACAGCGGACTCTGAGAGACATGTCTGGCAAGGAGCATATAGGAGAGGACCTTCCTCAGGGTCACAGTAGTGGCCTTGTGGCCAGTCAAGCCGGCAGAGCCGACTGGCGCTGACTGGCAGTGCATGGCTGTCCAGCTCTCGTTTGCATGGGGCTCAGCCGGCGCCCCATGCCTCATGCATGGCCAGGTCCCACCCTCCAGGGGTGCATGGACGACAGAGTTGTCATGGAGGCTGCCTGAAGACCTTCCAACGCCAGTCACCGGCAGACGAGCGACCCCGAGGATGAGCGCGGTGACGAACGCTGCGATTGGTGAAGCGGATTTACTCTGTGTTGCCTCGGCGGTCGCCACCGCTGAAGCCGTGATGGTAGCCCGCCTCCACGGGCAGCCATCTTGACCAATGTCCAGCATGCATTGACGGGCGCCAGCTCCTCCGCTCGTCGATCAACTCGTCGAGATCGGTGCCGCATGGCGTCCTGCATGGGGGGAGGATAAGGGCCGTCTCCCAGCACGGGCCGCGGCAGCGCCGCGGCTACTCGCCAAGCCATGGCAGCGCCGGGCAAGCCGCTCCTGAAGTGTTCCACCGAGGGGCAGTCTAGCAGGAGCCGGGCCAGTCGTATTTTACCCCGCTCGTCAGCGGCACGGAGATCCTCGTCACCAGCAGCGCCGCATTGCTGGGTTCAGGGCTCGGCGACGAGAAGGCGCCTCCGTTAATCGAGCCCCATGCACAACAGGCTGTAACCAAACACCACGCTGACGCCATACACATAAGTTGCAGTTACAGTTACAGTTACAGTTACATGGCATTCCAGCTAAGACAACACTAGTCCTAGTGCCACCGCCCTGTGAAGGACGATAGCCACCAGCCGGTTACCTGCCGTCTAGACTACCGCTCCCGCCGGCTAGTTTAGACCCAAACAAGTCCCTGAGGGACATGTCTGGCAAGGAGCGTATAGGAAAGGACCGTCCTCCTCCTGGCCTTTGAGGCCAACCACGCCGGCTGTGCCGACTGGCGGCGCTGAAGCAGAAAAGTCCCCGCCTGGCATGGTGCATGGTTGTCCAACTCCATGCATGGGGCTCTGCCTGCGCCCCATGCGTCATGCATGGCCAGGTCCCACCCTCCAGGGGGGCCTGGGCAAACAGAGTCGTCATGGCAGGCTGCCTGAAGACCAATGCCGACGCCAGTCACCGGCAGACGAGTGCCCCCGAGGGTGAGCGCGGTGACAAACGCTGCGATGGTGAAGCGGATAAACTCTGTTGTTGCCTCGGCGGTCACCACCGCTGAAGCCCTGATGGTAGCTCGCCCCCACGAGCAGCCATCTTGACCGATGTCCAGCATGCATTGACGGGCGCCAGCTCCTCCGCTCGTCGATCAACTCGTCGAGATCGGTGCCGCATGGCGTCCTGCATGGGAGGAGGATAAGGGCCGTCTCCCAGCACGGGTCGCGGCAGCGCCGCGGCTACTCGCCAAGCCATGACAGCGCCGGGCAAGCCGCTCCTGTAGTTTCCACCGAGGGACAGTCTAGCAGGAGCCAGGCCAGTCGTATTTTATCCCGCTCGTCAGCGGCACGGAGATCCTAGTCACCAGCAGCGCCGCATTGCTGGGTCCAGGGCTCGGCGACGAGAACGCTAAGTTGCAAGTTATTATTATTATTGATTTTTTATTATTATTATTATTACCGTCCGGGCGGTTAGCCTATGCGTATAATTATCGTTTTTGCCCCCCCGCGAAGCTAAGAAACTAATATAAATCGTCGGAAATCGCGATTTGGGGCGTAAAACGACGAAAAAGACGAAAAACGACCCCCGCAATCGCATTAAACAACTATAGTTTCGACCCCCCCCGCGAAGGCAAACAATATGGACGGTATTATTATTATTATTATTATTATTATAATACCAGGGTTTTCCGAGGACGGGGGGGGGTACAGGATTCGCTTACGCAAACACAATCCCCAGTGGGGGGCACTGCTGTTTTGGGCAGGGGGGCGGGCGCGGGGCGGGGGGGGGGAGGGGGCGGAACCTGCCTGCCCACCCCCACCCCACACCCCCACCCCAAACCAGTGATTTCCTTTTCATGAGATTTAATTAGTTCTTCAACAGCCGGATGTAGAAAGTTACATGTTTTTTTTTGAAAAGTCCCCGGACCAACCACCACCCCCGCTGCCAAATTTGGTAGGGTGGATATGGAAGTACCTAAGGCAGGCGAAGGGCATGGCGCCGGTCCAGTGCCAAAATTCAGAGTTTTGAGGCATGGGGCGTGAAATCGACCTACCAACCTCCCCCCCTCCAAAAGCCCTAGAAAAACTGCAGCCCGTTTACCCCCAACCCCCCAAATCCACCCACAAACGCAGTCCGCCGCGCACGAGCTTCCCCGTCAGCAGGAGGCAGTCGAATCGGTGGATCAAAACGTCGAGGAGGAGTCAAAGGTCAACGTGGAGGTGGGTACCTATTTTATTTTACAATATGTTGAACACCTATGTTGGCGTGCTAGACCATCCTGTGTGTGTGTGTGTGTGTGTGTGCGTGCGTGTGTGCGTGCGTGTGTGTGTGTGCGTGTGTGTGTGTGTGCGTGTGTGTGTGTGGGGTGGGTGGGGTGTGGGGTGGGTGGGTGGGTGGGGTGGGGGGGGGTGTATTTGTGTGTGTGTGTGTGTGTGTGTGTGTGCGTGTTGCCACAGCAAGAGGCGGTGGAGACGGTGGACGTAGATGTGACCGCACGCACACGCCCGACCTGTGCTACTGCTGCGGCTGCACTCTCCAGGTGGCGCAGCTTGTCACCGTGGGAGGCTCTCTAAGGAGGGTCCGCGAGGCCGCGCATGCGCCAGACCACCAACCGACCCTACTGCCACATACGCTCACACACACACACGCACACACACTCACACACAGGTGGCGCAGCTGGTCGTCCAGCGCCTTTTCGTCGGGCGGTCCTAGCTCCTACTGGCACACACACACACACACACGCACGCACTCTCACACACGCACACACTCCCCCCACCACCACACACACACACACACACTCCCCCCCCACCACACACACACACGTGGCGCAGCTGGTCATCCAGCGCCTGGTTATCGGGCGGTCCTAGCTCCTACTGGCACACACGCACGCACACACACACACACACACACATAGTCGGGGTTCACACGCACACCGTGTTCCGTGTCGGGGTTCACACACTCTCTCTCACACACACACACACGCACACACACACACACACACAGGTGGCGCAGCTCGTGGTCCAGCGCCTGGTCGTCGGGCGGTCCTCGCTCGAGGGCCTTGCCCGCGTCCTGCAGGTGGGTTACATTCACGCAAAAGAGGCACGCCCGCTGGTATGGGTTGCTGCTGTTGCTGCTGCTACCTCCGCCGCCGCTGCTGCCGCTGCTTTCAACACCGCTGCCCTCGCTGCTGCTGCTGCTGCTGTGCTGCTGCTACTGCTGCTGCTGCTGCTGCTGCTGCTTACTCCTCAGTAGTGCCGCTGCTGCTGCTGCTGCTGCTGCTGCTGCTACCAAACCGTACACCCCAAACCCCCTGCAGGGCCTTGTCTCGGCAGAGGCAGCGTACTCGTCGGCGATGGCGTCCGTCGCGCGGTCCATCAATCCCCACGGGGGGCCTGGTAAGACAGGCGGCTAAGGATTTAGGGCAGTTGAGGATTTGGGGTTTAGAGTACCTGGTCGACCCTAAAGCCCCATGGTGAATCAGGTGGACCCTAAAACCCCAAATTCCGAACCCCCAGCGGCGGCATACTCGTCCGCGATGGCGTCCGTCGCGCGATCTATCAATCTATCAATACTGGTGTCACACAGACTGTAATATCCATCATCATCATCATCAATCTATCAATCTATCAATCCCCACGTGGGGGCTGGTGAGCAGTGATTCCCCTGCGAGCCGTATACCGCTCCGAGCCGGGTTTCCCATTTCCCTGAAAAGCACCCCACACTCAGTGGAAGAGGGCGTCGAGCGATGCGTTAAAAACTCGTGCCGAGAAAAGCACAACGGCATGCGCTGCATGAAAACCCGCTGTGTATTGTGTCTGGTATGAGCGGTCAAAGTTGCTGGAGCCGGCAAAAA
Organism: Chlamydomonas sp. UWO 241; assembly: GCA_016618255.1. Lineage (NCBI taxonomy): Eukaryota > Viridiplantae > Chlorophyta > Chlorophyceae > Chlamydomonadales > Chlamydomonadaceae > Chlamydomonas > Chlamydomonas priscui. Next base: position 25,638 of record VFSX01000191.1, on the reverse strand, counting down.
ACTAATAACTGAAATCCCTCCCAGGGACCACTGCTGGTGAGGATGTGGGGGGGGGGCGTGGGGGCGGCACAGCAGCGACAGCAGCAGCAGCGGCGATAGCGTCGAGGACCCTTTAATAGCCCCCCACACCTGTCCCCCCCTGAACCCTCACTCCCTTGATAGAGGTCGGAAACGGTGCGGCCCACAGCGGGGCCGCAGCAGCGACAGCAGCAGCAGCGGCGATCGCGTCGAGCACTGAGGTCCCTAGTAACCTCTCACACCTGTCCCCCTCTGAACCCTCACTCACTTGACAGGGGCCGGAAACGGTGCGAGCCACAGCGGGCGCCGCAGCAGCGACAGCAGCAGCAGCGGCGATCGCGTCGAGCACTGAGGTCCCTAGTAACCTCTCACACCTGTCCCCCTCTGAACCCTCACTCACTTGACAGGGGCCGGAAACGGTGCGAGCCACAGCGGGCGCCGCAGCAGTAACAACGGCAGCGGCGGCGATTGCGCCGAGCACTGAGGTCCCTAGTAACCTCTCACACCTGTCCCCCTCTGAACCCTCACTCACTTGACAGGGGCCGGAAACGGTGCGAGCCACAGCGGGCGCCGCAGCAGTAACAACGGCAGCGGCGGCGATTGCGCCGAGCACTGAGGTCCCTAGTAACCTCTCACACCTGTCCCCCTCTGAACCCTCACTCACTTGACAGGGGCCGGAAACGGTGCGAGCCACAGCGGGCGCCGCAGCAGTAACAACGGCAGCGGCGGCGATTGCGCCGAGCACTGAGGTCCCTAGTAACCTCTCACACCTGTCCCCCTCTGAACCCTCACTCACTTGACAGGGGCCGGAAACGGTGCGAGCCACAGCGGGCGCCGCAGCAGTAACAACGGCAGCGGCGGCGATTGCGCCGAGCACTGAGGTCCCTAGTAACCTCTCACACCTGTCCCCCTCTGAACCCTCACTCACTTGACAGGGGCCGGAAACGGTGCGAGCCACAGCGGGCGCCGCAGCAGTAACAACGGCAGCGGCGGCGATTGCGCCGAGCACTGAGGTCCCTAGTAACCTCTCACACCTGTCCCCCTCTGAACCCTCACTCACTTGACAGGGGCCGGAAACGGTGCGAGCCACAGCGGGCGCCGCAGCAGTAACAACGGCAGCGGCGGCGATTGCGCCGAGCACTGAGGTCCCTAGTAACCTCTCACACCTGTCCCCCTCTGAACCCTCACTCACTTGACAGGGGCCGGAAACGGTGCGAGCCACAGCGGGCGCCGCAGCAGTAACAACGGCAGCGGCGGCGATTGCGCCGAGCACTGAGGTCCCTAGTAACCTCTCACACCTGTCCCCCTCTGAACCCTCACTCACTTGACAGGGGCCGGAAACGGTGCGAGCCACAGCGGGCGCCGCAGCAGTAACAACGGCAGCGGCGGCGATTGCGCCGAGCACTGAGGTCCCTAGTAACCTCTCACACCTGTCCCCCTCTGAACCCTCACTCACTTGACAGGGGCCGGAAACGGTGCGAGCCACAGCGGGCGCCGCAGCAGTAACAACGGCAGCGGCGGCGATTGCGCCGAGCACTGAGGTCCCTAGTAACCTCTCACACCTGTCCCCCCCTGAACCCTCACTTCCTTGACAGGGGTCGGAAACGACGCGGGCCACAGGGGGGGCCGCAGCAGCGACAGCAGCAGCAGCAGCAGCAGCAGCAGCAGAGACGCCACGTCGAGCACTGGGGTCCTTAATAACCCCTCGAACCTGACCCCCTCTGAACCCTCGCTCGCTTGCCAGGGAACGCGAGGCACCGCGGGCGCCACAGCAGCGGCAGCAGCAGCGGAAGCACCACGTCGAGCACTGAGGTCCTTAATAATCTGCTAGTAACCCCTCAAACCTGTTCCCCTCAAAACCCTCGCTCGCTTACCAGGGGGCGTGAGCCACAGCGGGCGCCACAGCTGCAAAAGCAGCAACAGCAGCAGCAGCAGTGACAGTGGCAAGCACCGGGGTCTCTTACCCCTCACTAAAACCTACACCCCTAAACCCTAAACCCAGGGGGCGCGAGCCACAGTGGGCGCCGCAGCAGCAACAGCAGCAGCGGAGGCACCACGTCGAGCACTGGGGTCGGCACGACGACAACTGGGTGGACGACCGGCCCGCCGGCAGGTGCGAGTGTGTGTATGTGTGTGTGTGTGCGCGTGTGTGTGTGAAGAGAGAGAGGGAAAGACAAATTGAGAGAAGGAGAGGGACAGACAGAGAGAGGAGGAGGGAGAGGGAGAGAGAGAGATGGGGGGGGGAGAGAGAGAGGGAGAGAGACAGAGAGACATTAAGAGAGGGGAGGAGGGCGGGAGGCATAGCAAGAGAAGAGACAGAGAGAGAGAGAGAGAGAGGTTCAAGGGGTGGGCACTGGGTCGGCACGACGACAACAAGGTGGACGACCGGGCCGCCGGCAGGTGCGAGTGTGTGTGTGTGTGAGAGAGAGAGAGAGAGAGAGAGGGAGAGTGCGAGTGAGGGAGAGGCGGGGGGGAGACAAAGAGGGAGAGAGGGAGGGAGAGAGACCGGGAGAGTAAGAGAGGGGGAGAGAGAGAGAGAAAGAGAGAGAGAAGGGAAAGAAAGGGAGAGAGGTTCAAGGGGCAAGCACCAGCATCGGCACGACCACTACTAGGTGGATGACCGGGCCGCCGGCAGGTGAGTGTGTGTGTGTGTGAGAGAGGGAGAGGGAGAGAGACAGGTGGGGGGGGGAGACAGAGGGGGAGACGAAGGGAGAGAGGAGAGAGAGAGAGAGGTGTGGGGGGGAGTGTGAGAGAGAGGGGTATAAGGGGTGAGCACCCGGCGGTCGAGTGTGTCTTGGCTGATGCCAATTAACCCTAAATAACCCTCAACCTTGGTGCACCCCACCCCACCCCACCCCACCCCACAGACACACAAGTTACAAGTTACAAGTCACAAGTAACACCCACAACAAACACACACAAACAAACAACTTTCAGTGAGCGCCGCTGCAGCTGCCGACGACCCAGTTCGCGCGCTTCTGGGCGCGCTCGCGGCCCTGCCGGACACAGTCGGGCAGTCGCACCGCCACCTGCAGGGGTCGCTGGCCTCGCTGCTCGTGGACGTGCAGGTGTGTGTGTGTGTGTGTGTGTGTGTCTGTGTGTGTGTGTGTGTGTGTGTGTGCTGGGCAGTCGCACCGCCACCTGCAGGGGTCGCTCGCTTTGCTGCTCGTGGGCGTGCAGGTGTGTGTGTGTGTGAGTGGCCCTGTGCACGCGCTGTGTGCCCTAAACCCTTAACCCTTGACCCTAAGCCCTGAACCCTGAACCCTGAACCCTTGACCCTGTGAGCGCAGAAGCTGTATGACGCCTACGCGGACGGGTGCAAGCGAGCGACCGCCGAGGCGACGGCAGTGCAGGTGTGGGGGGGGGGGCAGCTGCTGCACAGAGACACACACACACACACACATGGAGGCAACGGCAGTGCAGATGGGGGGGGGCAGCTGCTGCACACACACACACACACATGTAGGCGACAGCAGTGCAGGTGTGTGGTGGTGGTGGCAGCTGCAGCTGCAGCAGCACACACACCTGCACACACACACCTGCACACACATTCCATTCCATTCCAGATCGTTACAAAGATAACGGCGATATCGTTCCAGAGGTCGGCGAAAGGGCGTCTGTCAATAGCGGGAGACCACTCGTCGCTATGAGGGAGACCACTCTGCTGTGGGGGGGCTGCCTCTGAGGCACTGCATCTAAGCACGCTGTGTTGTACGCTGACAAAACTGACTGTGATCACTCTCACTCTCTCTGAGGCTGTGTGGTGGTCGCAACCTCTATCCCGCCTTAATCAGATCGCCGCATATGGACTCCCACAGCTGTGGAAATCTCGCTAGGGTGAGCCATCCGGGTGGGACTCGGTTGTCGAGGATGCGCGTGAGCTCTGGGTACGCGGCGTACTTGGCTCGCTCTCGTTTGAACTGGTCAAAGCGATTCTTGACGGCGTCTCGAAACCGTTGGGATGTGAAAATGTCACCTGCATTTTGCCGGTACGACGTGATGGCCCCTCCCGTGTGGAGGCCATCCGCGTCCGGTCGACGGCACATGAAAAGTGCGGCGGTGGCTGGGAAGATGGGGTGTGGAGGGTGAAGGGGCTGGGGAGGGGGAGGGGAGGGGAAGATGGCGGGGCTGGGGTGGGGAGGGTGGAGGGGCTGAGGAGATGGAGAGGGGGGGAGGTGGCGGATGAGGGGACCGATGAACGCAGCTCGGTGTTTGTTGATGGTGTCGATGATGGGCGCTGTGGGTGGGTCCTTGGCGTGCGTCTCGATGGTGGAGGTGTGAGGGGAGGAAGGAGAAAGGTTGTGGGGGATCCGCTTAAGGCGGCGTAGGAATCGGTTGTGAGTAACCTCGAGGCGGTGGATGTGGGCTTTGTTCAGTGTCCATGCTTGGCATCCATAAAGGAGTGCGGAAACAACATAGGCATTGTACAGACGGATCTTAGTAGAGTCAGAGATGACTTCAGGGGGGGCGTCCCAGAATCGTAGGGTAAGGCGTTTGTAGGCAAACCAGGCAGAGCCAATGCGGCGTGAGATCTCGGCATCGAGTATCCCGGCGTCTGAGTGGGAGACAGGGTGTGCATCGGAGGGGGAGGGGGCTGCGGGTGTGGAATAAATACTGCCGAGGTATTTGAACTTGTCTGTGGGGTGGACGAGGTGGGGGTTAGAGGAGGAAGTGGAAGGGATGGAGATCGGTGCTGGGGTGTCGGTGTGGGCAGACGGTGACCCAGGGTTTGGTGCACGGTCTTGGCGTAGTTGATCTCGAGTGCGAGGTCGGAGCAGATCTGGTCGAGGCGGGCGAGCATGTCTTTGAGGGCATCGATGTCGAGTGCCATCAGAGCTATGTCGTCCGCGTAGAAGAGGAGGGGGAGTAGGGTAGAGTCGAAACCGTGGCGTGGGAGGGGTGTGTGGAGAGTGCCGTTCACCACGTAGCCGATTTGGATGCCTGCGTTGGGGAGCTGGGCTATCAGGGATCGGATGACGGTGTCGATGAAGATGTTGAAGAGGAGGGGGGAGAGGGGGCAGCCTTGCTTGACTCCAGCTTCGAGGGGAAAGGAGGCAGAGTAGGCGCCGCCTACACGGACTCCGGCGGTGGCACCAGAGTAGAGGCTCTCGAGGCGGGAGAGGAGGTCGGGGTGTACGCCTCGACGGAGGAGGGTGTGCCAGAGGGCGGTGTGGTTGACTCGGTCAAAAGCCTTGGAGAGGTCGACGTAAGCCACGTGAAGAGGGGCTTGGGCGCGGTGAGACTCCTCTTGGAGGCGGCGTAGGGTAAAGATGGGGGCGGTGGTGCCTCGGCCGGGCCGGAAGCCGAATTGGTAGGTGGAGAGGTAGTCATCCAGGTGTCGTCCGAGGCGGGTGAGGAGGACGTGGGTGTAGACTTTGCCCGGGACGGGAAGGAGGGAGATGCCGCGGTAGGATTTGACGGCTGTGGTCGGGCCGGATGATGCGCCCTTGTAGAGGGGGCAGATGTCCGCCTGCTTCCACGCGGTAGGGATGGTTCTGGTGTTCCAACACGAGATGATGAGACGGTGGAGGGCTCCGGTGACAATGTCGCCGCCGTGCTTGATGAGCGGGGCGGTGATGTTGTCGTAACCGGGGGCGGAGTTTTTGAGGGTTTTGATCGCGGTCTTCACCTCGCCCCGTGAGGGTGGAGGCATCAACGGCGGGGGAGGAGGGGAGGGGGCATGGGCCAGGTGTGAGTCCAGCGTGGCAAGGCATACGGTTGAGGTGAGGTCGTGGAGTTGTTTGAAGTTTTCTCCAAACGCGTCGGCCACGGCTTGAACGCCGAAGCACAAGTGGTCGCCAGAGCGGACGGCGGGGGCGGAGGCGGCGTGGGGGCGGTCGACGAGGCGGGACAGTGGGCGGTGGGCGGTGTGGGGTTTGTTGTTGTCGAAATCGTTCTGCACGTGCTTGGCGGCGGCGCTCCAGTGGGAGTCGGAGTCGTCACGGATGGAGGATTTGTGGTCGGACTCCAGGTGCTTGGACTGCTCCCGGGGGGCGCCCTCAGCGCGGGCAGCTTGCAGGTTTCTGGTGATGTCGAGCGAACGGTCAGAGAGGGTGAAGTTGATGAGGACCTCGGGTGGGCGGGGGCCTAGGACCTCGCTGGCCGTGGCGTGAATGGATACGATGAAGTGGGCCAGTTGTTGGTCGAGGGTGAGGGGAAGGGGTGCGGGAGGGGGGATGGCGAGGGCGTCCGTGGCAGCCGCTGCGTACCTCAGTCGCGTGTCGGGGTCGCGGAGAAGGTCTGTGAAGTAGCAGGGGGTCGGAGCGGGGCGTGGGTGGTGGGCGCGCGTGTGGGTTCATGTTTTGGAGAAACGGAGCCGGATGAGGGTGGTGACGAGGGCGTGGTCAGGTTTGACGACGGTGAGGAGTGGTCTGGTCAGGGGGCATCGCGCGCGGACGTCTCGTACTGAGCTCAAGTGGGGACGTCGGACGAGGATGTGGTCGGGGATGTTGCAGTCTTTGCCGGTACGGCTGTACCAGGTGTAGACGCGCGACGGGGTGTGTGGGAAGAAGGAGTAAGTGACAACATGGTTGTGCGCGGCGCACAGGTCAAGGAGCCGGTGTCCGTTGTTGTTGATGCCGGGTTTGTGGTGGAACTCAGCGAGGGGGGAGTTGGGTGGGAAGGTCAAGGTTGTGCTGTGTGTGGGGGGGCAGGTGTGGCGACCAACCGCTGGGTAAACGGTGTGGGACGCTGCACACACACACACACACACACACACACACACGCACGCACACGTACGCACGCACACACCCATGCACACGCATGCACACACACGCACACACAGGCGGGCGTCACCAAGGCATGCCTTGCGCTCCCTCTCTCTCTCTCTTGCACACACACACACACACACACACACACACACGTCCAATCTGGGCCCGTTTGAACGTCCCTGACAAACACACACACACACACACAGGCGGGCGTGACAAAAGCGCGCCTTGCGCTCTCAAACGCGTTCGGCACGCACGCGTTTGTGTGCACGTCATTTGACGGCATTCTGCGGGAGCGCAGCAGGGGGCAGCACAAGAAGGTGTGGGTGTGCATGTGTGTGTGTGTGTGCATGTCGTTTGTCGGCATTCTGCGGGAGCGCAGCAGGGGGCAGCACAAGAAGGTGTGTGTGTGCGTGGGTGCGTGTGTGTGCGTGTGCGTGTGTGTGTGTGTGTGTGTGTGTGCACGTCGTTTGACGGCATTCTGCTGGAGCGCAGCAGGGGGCAGCACAAGAAGGTGTGTGTGGGTGTGCGCGTGTGTGGGTGTGGGTGTGTGTGCGTGTGGGTGTGGGTGCGTGCACTCGTTTGTTTTGCTCGCTCGTTCAGGCGCGCACACGGTGTTGATTCGAGGTGCGGCTGATAAACCAGCAGTAGGCCTTCACAGCCATCTTAGCGCTAAGATAGCTGTGAAGGCCCACTGCTGGTTTATCAGGCGCTCCTCGAATCAACACACGGATTTGCTAACGCACACGCATGTGCGCGCCCTGAACCCTGAACCCTGAACCTGAACATCGAACCCCGGACCCCAAACCCTGGTCAACCCTGAACCCTGAAGATCGGCTGTTGCACGCAGGGGCCCGATGCCGACCCGTGGGCGACAGAGGGCAGCCTCACGCGCGAGCACGGCACGCTGCAGCGCGCGCAGGCAGGTTGCGGGTTCGGGGGGGCGGGGGGGGGGAGGAGGACGGGTAGGAACTAGCATCTTATGCACACTCACTGACGGAGCCCACGCTATACTACACCATGCAGACCGCAGAGCGCGCGTTCCTCTGGCGCTCCTTTCAGCAAGTCCAGGAGCTTGAGGCGCAGCGCGTGCATGGAGCTCTCGAAGCAGGCGCCCCCCCCCCTCCCTCTGTCACACACACACACACACATGAACGCACACAAGCACACACACGCACACACACACACGCACACACACCATGCCCCCTGCAGGCAGCCGAGCGTGCATTCCTCAAGCGCTCGTTCCATTTAGTTCATAAACTGGAAGCTTGGCGGCTGGAGCTCTCGAAGCAGGCGCCCCACCCCTTCTTTCCGACACACACACACACACACAAGCACACACACACACGCACACACACAAGCACATACACATGCACACGCACACACACAAGCACACGCACACACACACAA
>VFSX01000191.1:0-12500 GCA_016618255.1 Chlamydomonas sp. UWO 241 | reverse complement strand
CTCCCGTGGGTTGCGCCGAGGCAGCATGCAGACACGAGCTGCCAGAGCCCAGTTGGGGGTCATGAGTGGTTGGGGGTCGGGTCGTCGCGGTGCAAAATTGCGCAAGAGGATGGAGGCGCGCGGTCGGTGCGCGCTTTGCAGCCAGTCAAGCGTGGGCGTCGTCATCACTGGACCGCCGCGCGGATTTTGCTCATGTCCTTTGACCGCTTGAGCGTGTCCATCGTCCCCTGCATCTTCTGGCGCTGCAGCGCCGCGTCCATGTTGGCCTGCTTCCGCTGCGTCATCAGCTCCTGGCGCTCGCGCAGCATGCTGCGCTTCGTCTCAAACTCGGTCATGATCTTGCGCAGCCCGAGGTCTCGCTCGTAGCACTGGTGCTTCGCGATCGAGTCGACCTTGTCGAGGCGCAGCTTCAGCTGTGGGGTGGTGGAGGAAGAAGGGCGGGGGGAGTGAGGCAACCTGTTGGCAACAGACGGTGCTGCACGTGCACACACTCGCACACACACACACGCACTCGCGCGCACAGACACAATGCTGTGCGTGTTGACGAATTGTGGCGCCTCACCCACCCCACCCACTCCCACCCACTTCACGCACCTCGTCAAAGATCCCCGTGATGGCCCCACCCTTCATGCGCTCAAGCAGGCCCACCCACCCCACCCACCCACACTCCCACGCACCTCAAAGTCCGACTCGAGCTTCTTGATGTCGTTCTCCTTCTTGCGCCGCGCGTACAGCTCGGCCAGCTCGCGGTCCTTTTGTTCCGCGCGCGAGCGGATCGACTGCTTGCGCGCCTCCTCAGCGTCAGCGGCCGACTGGTACTTCTCCGCGCGCTCCTGCTCCATGCGCGCGTCTGCCATCCGCTTCGCCTCAATATCGCGCTTCTCAATCACCTCGAGCTCCACCCTGCGCGCCGCGGCCGCGCGCTCGCGCGCCTCGAAGTCTGCGCGCTTCTTCGCGAGCACGGCCTCGCTCTGCGCGAGCGCGGCCGCGATGCGCGCGTCCGCCTTGGCGCGCTTCTCCGCGTTGGCGATCGTGCGCGCCTTGGCCTCGTCGTCCATGCGCCGCGCGCGCTCGGCGTCCTGCTTCTCCATCTTGATCCGGTTCTGGCGCACGAGCTCGGCCTGCGCGTCGAGGATGGCTTGCGTTGCGGCCGTCGCCTCGGCGACCTTGCTGCGGCGCTCCATCTCGGCCTCGCGCGCGGCCCTCTTGCGCTCCTTCTCCTCGAGCGCGAGCCTCGCCTGGATCTCCTTCTCGCGCTTGTACCGCTCCTCGGCCATGAGCTTGGCCTCGATCTCGATCTCCTCCTCCTCGCGCGCCTTCTGCAGCTCGATCTCGCGCTGCTTATCGATCCACGCCTTCTCGTTCTCGGCCTTCATGCGCAGCTGCTCCTGGTTGCGCTTCTCCATCTCGTCGATCTTCTTCTGCTGCTTCGCGAGCAGCTCTGCGCGCTTGACCTCGTGCTCCACCATCTGCGACAACTCCTTCTCCTGGCGGCGCTTGGACACCTCCATGCGCTCGCGCTCCTTCTCGATCATCGTGCTCCGCGCCTCGCCAGCCGCCTCGCTGCGCATGCTGCGCATGCTGCTGCTTCCCGCAGCCGGCATCTTCGAGTCGCTCGGCTGCCACAGGTTGTCGATCAGGTCCTTGCGCGAGTCGATCAGCGTCTTGATCCTCTCCTGACGCACCGCCTCGTTCTTCTCGTACCGCATCTGGCTGATGTCCTCGTCCTCGAGCGGGCGCTTGAAGTACGTCGCTGGCTGGTACGCGAGCTCCAGCGGGTCAATGCCGCAGCGAAAGCACGCCTCCACCGAGCGCGGGCTGCTGGGGATGAGGCTGCTGGGGTCGCTGGTGCTGGCGGTCGGGTCTGCAGGCACACGCACACACGCACACACGCACGCAGGCAGGTGAGTCTCATCTCCCATGGGACACGAATGCAACGTACATGCTCCACTCGCGACTCCTGTTGATTCACATGCAGACGTACGTAGCAGCGCGTACGCATTGCTAATCCAGCTTTGTCTCCGAGTCCTGTTGCACTGTTGCATGAGGCCCCGCGGGTCGCGTCCCGCCTTTCTCACCATTGAATCGCTCCAGCAGGTCCTGGATGGTGGTCTTGGGCTTGTCGGCACTTCCGCCCTGCACGCGGGTAGGTAGCGGCAGCATGAGGGTCCGGTTCTAGAAGGGCTCGACTCTGCCCTCCGCGTCACCAATACTGCCCCTCACCTTGGCCTTTTGAAGGTCACTCAGCCATTCCAGCGCAGGCCGATGAGCGTCGCGCGCGAGCATTGTTCAACGCTACAAGTAAAGTTGGTGTGCTGGTGTTCCGATGTTGCTTTCTCTCGTCTCGTCACTCGCTTTCTCTCTGTCAAGTCAAGTCAAGGTGAGGGGGAACGCAGGCTGCACAAATGGGATGGACTGGCGGGATTGACTTGAATTGGGACGCGTTCTAAGTTCTATGTCGATTCCCACCCCACACACTCCAAGGCTGTGGGAGAGACAGTGGATGCGACCAACTCGAACTGATATTGAATATGTGTGTTGGTGTCCTTGGAAGGACACGCGGCGACAGGGCAGGGCCGCTCTGCCAGTTTTTATGTTGATGTGGCCGGCCACCATGGTGATGATGAGAGTTTTAGCACACATGATGATGATGAGAGTTTTACAATCCACTTCTGGCGGTCACACGGACGGTTCCAAAGCTCCAGTGGGACTTAGAGAAACAAGGCTCAAGGCCCACAAAAGGTCAAGCTACGCTGCACACGGCTGACGCGAGTTTCTCGCCCCACCGCCGAGCCCGCGCGCGCGTGCGCGGACCGGCAACTAGTGAAGACATGGCCACGCAGGGCCAGGCGCTGCCCAGGGGGGGCGCTGCAGGGGATGCTGGCAGGCCGGGTGTTGCTGGCAGGCAAAATGGTGTTGCGCGGGGCCGCGGGCCGCCGCCTCCGCCCAGGGCCGCGCGGCAGCCCCTCGTGAGCGTGCTACCACACGACCTGTATGAGCAGCTGCGGGTGCTGCCCAGGCTGGCGTTTGCGCTGAGCTTCGTGTTGCGCGCGGACCGTGACATGGCGGGCGACTGCATGGGAGTCGACCTGCGGGCTCTGTCAGACGGCGTCGTTGCCGCCCTCCGCGTGGCGTTGCAGGGCTCGGGCGTTGAGGCGCCAGGGAGGGCGCGGGCGGGCGGCAAGGCCCCTGAGCTCGGGCACGTCGGCGCTCTACCAGGTCGACATGGAGTGTGATGAGGCCCATGTAACCGCGGTCAAGGGTGCGCTGCATGCACGCATGGCGCCCCTGGAGATGGACTGTGGCCGCGTGCGCGCGGCACCTGCAATGCTGCTGGACTCTGGGGGTCCGGTGGACGACGCGCACTACCTGGTGCGCTTCATGCCGACAGACAATCTGCCGTGGACGCCGGCACTTGTGCACAGCTGGCTGGGGGCAAACGGGGTGCACGCTGACTGGGTGGTGCAGTACCAGTGCGGGGTTGGCGGGCCGGTGCCGGTGCAGTGGCACGGCGCTGCGCGTGGGCAGGGCCCCGCCCCCAGCCTCGCCTGGCTGTCTGCCAGGGAGCCAGGCTTTGTGGCGTCGGTGCACGGGGGCCACGCCTTTGTGTCTAAGGCCATCCGCGCGCCGCACGTGGAGTGCCGCCAGCGCACCGACGCGCCGTCCTTCTGCCGGCTGCGCGTGTCGCGCCTGCCCCTCAGCATGATGGGGCCCGCGCGCCCCGCGCGCGCCGCCGGGGCGCCGGGTGGGCCGCCGCCGGGTGGGCCACCGCCGGGTGGGCCGCCGCCGGGTGGGCAGCTGCCCGGTGGGCCGCCGCCGGGTGGGCGGTCCTATGCCGCGGCTGCCCAGGGGCTGCCTGTGGGGCCTGGGCTGCAGCACCAGCTGCCCATCATCGAGGAGGAGGCGGACGACGGAGGCGGGGGCTCTGACCACGGCTCGTACGGGCATGGTGCCGGCGACGGTGATGACGATGACGACGGCGCTGGGTCTGACGGGGGTGCGGGCTCTGCTGGGGGTGCTATGGCTGTTATTGCGGCTGCTGCTGCAGCGGCGGCGGCAGGCCCCTCGAGCACGCAGCACGCCACAAGCGTGCGCTCCGCACAGACCGCCAGACGCAAGGGCGGATGCTCCAGCTCGATGCGGAGAGGCGCGCACTCGAGGGCCGACGGGAGCTGCAGGCTGCAGCAGCTGTGGGTGCAGCTGCAGCAGCTGTTGGCGAGGCGGCCCTGCTGGCGGCCCTGCTGGCTGACGAGCGCATGCTCGATGCGAGCCAGACGACTGGGCGCAAGCGTGGGGGGGGCGATGAGGAGCCCGATGCCGCTGCCGATGCCCCGCTCGACACCCCCGTGGGCCTCAGCCAGCCCGAGCCGCGGCGCGGAGAGGCGGCGCCTGAGGCGGCAGAGGAGGCGAGGAGGGGCGGCGCGTGGCACGCCGTACGACTGGTGGTGAGGAGGGTGACGCCGCCGTGCCTGCTGCTGCTCCGGCTGCGGCTGGTGGGGGCGCGGGGGCTGAGGACGCTGCTGGTGGTGGGGGAGCTGGAGGAGCGGGCGCAGGTGGAGGGGGCGGGCAGACGCAGGCTCTGGCCACTACTGGTGGTGCCGCTGGCCGTGGAGACGATGGTGGTGACTGGGTCCGCGGCAAGGTCCATGCCTTTGCATACGCGCGGGGCGGACCATGCATTGGGCCCGTTGACAACCCCGGGATCCGCAGCGGGCTCACGGACGCCATCCACTGCGGGAAATTCCTGACAGCCACGGCGGCGGAGGAGTGGATCATGAACATCCTCCACGGACACCCTGTCCAGAGCCCCGACCCGAAGAAGCAGGGCGGGCCTCAGGGCTGGCCGATGGAGCATGTCAGGAACCTCCTCAGGGCGGCGAAGCTTGACGTGATGCCGGCGCTGCCAGATGGCTGGTCCCTGGGCAAACCCCTGCCAGTTGGCCACCCGTTCCACGTGCCCGATGACGCCGCCCTCTGAGCAGCCGGCACACGGAGGCCGCTTTGCCCCCGGCCTCCGAGTGGGCACGCACAACGTGCGCGGCTTGCGACAGGGGACCAAGCTGGTGGATCTCATGCGCGTCTGGGCGCGCGACCGCCGCCTCGATGTGGTGTGCCTCCAAGAGGTGCATATTGCAGCTGATGACGTCGCGAGCATGGACGGCGTCGACCGCTATGCGTCCAGCTGTGCCTACCACCTGGGGACTGAGTCCTGCACCTTCTTCTGGGGGGGCGGCGCGGGGACCTCGGCCGGGGTCGCCATCCTCGTGCGGTCAGACCTCTTGGCGTCGCTCCAGCCGGTTGTCCAGGCGGATGGCGACGGCCGGCTGATGGTGATGGATATCACGTGGGGTGGTGGGGGCGCGGGCGGTGGGGGTGGGGGAGCTGGAGGTGGGGGAGCTGGGCGGCTGCGCCTCGTCAATGCGTACCTGCCGGCCTCGCAGCCGAACCGGCCAGCGGTGCAGGCGGCGTTCATCGAGGAGCGCATCCGACCGCTTGCTGCTGGCCAGACGCACCTCGTGCTCGCAGGCGATTTCAACTTTGTCGAGAGCCCACGTGACCGCGCCCGCTCTGAGGGGCCCCTCGAGTGGCGCGACCGCGCCCCGGCGGCGGCGATGGCAGCGCTGGTGGAGGACTCCCCGCTCCGTGACGCGTACCGCCTCATCCACCCCATGCAGAGGGGGTACACCTTCAGTGCGTATAATGCACAGGCGCGGCTCGACCGCCTCTACGTGTCGATGGCCCTCGTGCCACGCGTCCTCGGGTGCGACGCGGGCGAGTCGGGCGGGTCGGATCACCGCGTTGTGGCAATGCACCTCTCCCCCCTGGTGCCAGAGGCGCGCGGGCCGGGGCGGCCGCGTGTGCGTGCCCATTTCTGGGCTGATCGTGACTTGGCCGATGGGTTCAGGGCATGGTTTGGTCGGGAGGCAGCGGGGGCGCCCACCCATGGCCACACGGAGCTCATGCGTTGGTGGCAGGCTTTCAAGCCGCGTCTGGCTCGCGAGGCCCGCCGTCTCGACTGCGACCTGGGTCGGCGGCGAGATGCTGTGTCGGTGGAGGTGACCCGGCTGCGTGCAGACCTGCAGCGCGCGCGCGCGGCCGTTGAGGCGGGGCGCGATGGGCTTGCGGAGCTCGCCAGGCTCTATGCGCTGCAGCGGCGCCTGGACGCGGCGGTGCGGCGGTACACTCCAGCCCCGCCCGCCTGTGTGCCGGGAGAGCGCGTTTCCGGGGGCATGGCGGCAGCTTTCCGCAAGCCAGCGGCGGCACGGCGCGTCGCCGCCCTCAGAGATGCGCGTGGCATCCTCGTCACTGATGGCAGGGGAATGGCTGACATCATTGCTGACGCCGTGGCGGCGGTCTCACGGCCGCCACCGCCATCCCCCGCTGATCGGGAGGCTGTGCTGGGGGCGGTGCGTGCGCACTCGCCGCGCGTGCCGCAGGCGGTGGCGGATGCAGCCGGCGCGCTTGTTGTCACACCCGCCGAGGTACGGGCGGCGGCCACCCACTCCAAGCATGGCACCGCCCCGGGCCCGGATGGCATCCCAGTGGATGTGTGGCGGAAGCTGGGCGAGCCAGCCTTTGAGCTTCTGGCGGCGGTCTTCACCGCGGTGGGAGCTACGGGTGGGACGCCGCCTGGTTTTCTCGACGGCGTCGTTGCCTCAATCTACAAGGCCAAGAACGCCGCGGATGCGGCAAACTACCGCCCACTCACCATGCTGGGCTCCGACTACCGCATCCTCGCCAAGGTGCTGGCGACGCGGTGGACGCCCCTGCTCTCTGCGGTGGTGGGGCCGGAACAGACCGCTTTCCTCGCTGGTCGCCGCATCTCGGACAATATCTGCCTCACGCAGATGCTGCCTGGCCTGCTGGCTGCCAACGCGGCGGATGGCGTGGGGCCGACGGGTGCAGCGCTGGCGCTCCTGGACTTCCGCAAGGCATACGACACCATCGACCGTGGCTTCCTCATTGCGGTCATGGAGGCAGTGGGCGTCGGCGACGGCGTGCTGGCGTGGACCCGCACCATCCTCACGCACACGTACGTGTCGGCCGAGGTCAACGGGTTCATCTCTGCGCCGCGCAAGTATGCGGCGGGCGTGCGCCAGGGCTGCCCCGCCGCGCCGCCCCCAACCCATCGGGGGCGGCGCCGCGGGCGACCCCCGATGGGTTGGGTTTGCGCACGGCCCGGGTGTGGTGGGGAAACTGACGTGCAAGCTGGCGGTGGCGCTTCAACTGCGGGCGGTTGTGGACGAGCGGCGAGTGCGGCGGGCAGCCACGGTGGAGGCGGCTCTGGCGCTGGAGCACGGGCCGCACGGGGGCCCCCGCGCGACCGACGCGCAGGTCTTCGCGGGGCTGCGCGGCCTGGAGGCGGTGGTGCCGACACTGTGGCGGATGCCGCTCCTCAACGCTCGCAAGGAGCCCATCTTGCGGCTGTGGGTGAGTGGTTTTCACAAGCAGGCTGCACTAGGCGTGCCCGAGTGCCCCTGCGGGTGGCGGTGCCGTGATGAGGACGGGCCGCCGGCGACGGCGTGGCGTGCACACAGCTTCTGGGGGTGCCCGGTGGCGGAGGCGGTGGTGGTGGCGGCTGCTGCTGCCCTCCCTGCCCCTACGCCGGTCATCACGTGCTGCCAGGTGTGGCTGCTGCAGCCTCCCGCTGGGGTGCGTGCTGGTGTGTGGGCGGTGGTGGCAGCGCTCGTGGTGGACGCCATGGAGCGAGGCCGCCGCCCCTTGTGGCGCATTACGTGCCCGCGTGATGGTGTGCAGCCCCCTGCTCGCTCGGTGGCGGTTGAGCGGGCGGGGGAGCTGGCGACGATGGATCTGCGGGACGCGCTGGCGTCCTTTGCTGAGGGCGGCGGGATGCCGCGCGGGTGGGCGGGTGTGGTGGCCCCGACCCACCCCTTTGTTGGAGTAGTGGACGGCGGGCTCACTCTGAACAAGACGTCCTAGATCCCTGAGAGGATGGTTTTTTTTGAGGGGAGGTGGCGCCACATGCGTGCGCTGGCGGGTTGTGATGTGGTAGCTGAGCGGAGTGCTGCGGCGGGTGTGCACAACGGCCCCGCTTCCGGTGGGTTGAGGGTGGGCTTTTTGGTCCCTTCATGGTTTTATACCTTGGGCCCGCCATCCGTTTCCTGGAGGGCTTGAGTGTGGAGCCTGCACTGTGGTGCTGCTTGCTTGGTGCCCGCCACCGCGTGTGGGTGGCGCTTCCGTGGGGCATCCCCCCTTTTTCTGTTGATGATGAGAGTTTTACAATCCACTTCTGGCGGTCACACGTACGGTTCCAAAGCTCCAGTGGGACTTAGAGAAACAAGGCTCAAGGCCCACAAAAGGTCAAGCTACATGTAGCCCACGGTAACGCCATCCACACTTGGTGGCGGGCGCCAAGCAAGCAGCACCACTGTGCAGGCTGCACACCCAGCCTCTCAAATGGCCAGAGGGCGGACCCAAGGTATAAAATCATGAAGGGACCAAAAAGCCCTCCCCCAGACCACCGGAAGCGGGGCTAGTAGCACACCCGCCGCAGCACTCTACTCAGCGACCACACCGCACCCGCCACCGCACGCGTGTGGCGCCACCTCCCCTTCAAAAACACCCCCAGAGGGAATGCCATCTAGCAAGCAGGTGCAGGCACCCGCTCGCCGTGGGGGGGTTGAATCTTGGCCCGATCAGCGTTGCAGTTTTGGGGGGGGTTAAAATCAGGGGGTGGGTGGGTGCCTGAGGTGTGGCTGTGGCGAGGCTCTTTGGCCGGGGTGTTGTGTGTGGTGGTGGTGGTGGTGGTGGGGTAGATTGGGCCGATACGCGTTTTGCAGGCGTGCCAGAGGTGGGCGTGGGTGGGGCTGTAGCGAGGCCAGGGTGGGTGGTTGAGGGGGGGGGGGCGGGGCCTGCGGCGGGGCTTGAATCTCGCCGATTTCAGTTTTTTCCAGACTGCCAAAGGCTGGGCGTGGGGGGGGCTGTGGCCCCGAGGCATTGACCGGGGTGTGTGTGTGGGGGACCCCTGTTGTGTTTGGGGGGGGGCAAGCTTTTGCAAACGTGCCGAGAGGTGTGGGTGCGGTGGGTGCTGTGGCAAGGGCCCAGTGTGATGTGCGTGTGTGACCCCGGGGGGGGGGGGGGGGGGCAGTGGTCCTTGGGAAGATTTCTAGTAGTTAGTTTTTTGCCGGCTCCAGCAACTTTGACCGCTCATACCAGGCACAATACACAGCGGGTATTCATGCAACGCATGCCGTTGTGCTGCTCTCGGCAAGAGCTTTCCAACGCATCGCTCCACGCCCTCACCCACCAAGTGTGGGGTGGTTTTCTGGGGAATGGGAAATCCGGCTCGGAGCGGTATACGGCTCGCAGGGGCATCACTGGGGGGGGGGGGGGGGTAGATGTGCCAGAGGGGGTTTGGGTGCCTGAAGTGCCGGACTGTGGCTGTGGCGATGGCCATTTGGCCGGGGTGGTTGTGTGTGGGGGGGGGGCGGGGGTATCAGCCCGAATCAGCATTCCAGACGTGCCCATACGATGTGGGTGTCGGTAGCCCGGGGTGTGGCGACGCCATTTGGCAAGGGTGCGTGCTTGTGTTGTTGGGGACGGGGGGGGGGGGGATTGGCCCGATTAGTCGCCATTGACACAAATCACAGAGCCAGCTCTGGTTCACGCACACACACGCACAAACACACACACACACACGTGCACGCACGCACGCACACACACTACCCAGGTTCTGCGCTCCGCCAACCGTCGCGCCTCGACCCGTCGCCATTGACAGAGCTGATGCACACACACACACACACGTGCACGCACGCACGCACACACACACACCAGGTTCTGCGCTCCGCCAACCTCGGCGTTGAGCCGGGCTACCTCGACCCGTCGCCATTGGCAGAGCTGATGCACACACACATACACACACACACACACATACACACACGTGCACGCACGCACGCACGCACACACACTCTCCAGGTTCTGCGCTCCGCCAACCTCGGCGTCGAGCCAGGCTACCTCGACCCGTCGCCATTGACAGAGCTGATGCACACACATACACGTGCACGCACGCACACACACACCAGGTTCTGCGCTCCGCCAATCTCGGCGTCGAGCCGGGCTATTTAGACCCGTCGCCGTTCAACGAGGCAGGCGCCGGCTACTTCGTGTGCCAGCCGGCTGGGGGCGATGGGGAGCCGACGCGGACACTCGTCATGGTGGGTGGGGGCGGGGACGGATGGACCAACGGCGCACTTTTGGTGTGTTTCCGCTTTGGGTGTGTTACCACTGTTGGCACACTCTTGGTGTGTGTCCACTTTTCGTGTGTGTCTACTTTTCGTGTGTTCACACTTTTGTGTGTGAACACACACCGTTTCCACTTTTGGTGCTCCCACTTTGGGTGTGTTTCCACTCTGGACCATGAGGTGGAACCCCATGAGGTGGAACCCCCGTTCCTGCTTTTGATGGATCCCGCTGGAACTGATTGTGGCCGCCGGCGCGTGATTGTACCACCCCTCATCAAACCCCCACTCCCACCCCCGCACCTCCCTCTCCCCCTACAAAAAAGCACTCCCTAAAAAAAAATCCCATCACCTCCCCACCCCCCTTTCCAGTGCCACCACTTAAAAAAACGCCCCACCCCATCACCCTCTCCACTCATGCGCAAGAGAGCTCAACTGCCGAGCCTCAAAGGCAACGGTGTGCCTGCCTGGGCCTGCCTCGCCAACGCCACCCCTCACACACACCAACCCCCCTGCCCACCTCCCTCTCCCTGCGCACTTGCAAGAGCCTAACTGACTCCACAACCATCTGTGTGCCTGCCTGGGCCTGCACACCCCTGACCACCGCACCGCTCACACTTGACTCTTGCTGCCCGTCCCCACACGCCCCTCTCCAGTGCCGCGTCGAGGGCAATCCCCAGGACATGTCGCAGTTCCGCGTGACGGTCGTCAGCGCGCTGCCGGCGCTGAGCCAGACGACCAAGGACCTCGTGGTGCTGCGCCTGCGAGAGCTGACGGCGCTCGCCAAATAAACAACGAGGGCCCGGGCCGGAGGAGGGCCGGAAGGAAAAGGGTTCGGGCGACAGCAGGAAGGCTAGAGATGCTGATCCGGATTGCGAAAGGACGGCCAAGGATGGTGGTGCCCTCTTTCCTGCTGGGAGTTGCCAGGCGGGTTGGCACACGGATAGGTGGACCCACATTTGGGTGGTACGGGCGGTGGGTGTATCGGTACTAGAAGGCTGTCGCATGCTCTGCATGCTCTGCCGCAGGGACGCCAATATTCGTAATGGTGTTTGGTTGTCTCGAAGGATGGGCGCGAGTGAGTGCCGTGCGAGTCAGCAGGAGAGCTGTAACTGACGTTCCGAACGGGGGTGTGAAGGATCGCGTGCGACTCCCCTGGACTGTTGCAAGCTGGTCACAAGCACAGGCGGGGTCGCGGTGGGGACCGAGCCGAGTGGTTAGAGCTGAAAAGAAAAGTTGCAGAATCCCAACGCAGGACAGGATAATACCAGAAAGCTTTACACTATGAAGTTTGCCGCGAGAACGGCGTGCATGGGTGTTGGGTGCCCTTGCGAGTCAAAAACTGGTGTGCGTATGTATGCACGCCGGGGTAGATGGTGAACCAGGCGCAGGCCCACGTCCCGGCTCCGTGTGAGTGGTGTGTGGGGGTTGAGACCCTGCCTTGTCTTCCTTGCACGGTGCCCGCGGTCAGGCGCGTGCGCTGAAGGTCGCGGCTGAGTGCGCGGTGTGCTGGCGGTGCATGTGCCAGCACGCCGCCCCATCATGCGGCGGCCAGGCGCGCGCCGCTTTCATAGAGATGGACTGGCTAGCTGCTGTCTGCCCAGCCGCTGCTGCTCCTGCTGAAGCCTGCTTCCGCTGCCCTCCAGCGTCACGCCTGCGGCTGCTGCTCGCCTGTGCTGTATCATGCCGAGACCGTCTTCATGTGCATAGCGGCCCACTTGGCGTAGTCCTTGTGGTCGGCGGGCGGCTGCCACAGGTTGTTCTTCAGGATGATCTGAGTGCAAGGGATTTGGGGGGGGGGGAGGTGGGGGTTGCTGCATAGGGCGCCCACGCCGCGCCACCGCATGGCACGATGGCCCATGCGCATGCTCCGCATGGCCGTGGGTAATACCCAGAAAGCTCACCACTCCGCTTGCCTTGTCCTTGCCTTGCTCCTGCTGGCTGCGGTAGCCTGTGCTGACAGCAGCTGCATGCGACATGACGCGCCAGTGCCATGCAGCGCCCTGGCACGCCCTCCATGGACAGCCTTGCCTCGCCGATCCGCTGCCACACTCACACTGCTCTTGCCTGCCTCCATGCAGAGGCCTTCCGCTAACCTTGGCGAAGTGCATGCATGTTGTCCTGCATGCACGGTCCACAAGCTCTCGATGACCCTCCTTCTTCTTAGTAGCGTCGCAGCGAGCCTTCTTGCGCGCCGCCTTGTTCTTGTGGATGATGCCCTTGACAACGGCCTTGTCTAATTGTGCGGTGTACGCACTCCGCAAGAGCGTCTCCAAAGCACGGCTTGAGGCGGCCTCGCTG
>VFSX01000189.1:327500-335027 GCA_016618255.1 Chlamydomonas sp. UWO 241 | reverse complement strand
ACACACACGCACACACACACACCTGATGGCGGGTCCTGCACTGACGGCGGCGTGTTGATGAGCTCAAACATGTTTTCCATATCGATGAGGGCCTTCTGGACCTGAGGTGGCGGAAGCAGTGGGAGGATATTTTTTTCAGATTCAAGGGAACTGGCAAGCCGGCATGCTTCTCCATGTCGATTGGGGCCTTACGCGGTGGCGGCAGCAGTGGGAGTAGGAGAGTTTTTGTTGTTGTTGTTTTTCTTTCAGATCCAAGGAAACTGGCACCCCGGGGATGAGCCGTGTGCCGATGAGAGCCTGCTGGACCTGCGGTGTCTGCAATGCCGTGGGAGGCGGAGAGTTGTTTTGTTGTTTTTCCTCGTCAGATTCAAGGGAACTGGCATCCCGGGCATGAACTGTGTGTCGATGAGAGCCTGCTGCACCTGCGGTGTCCGCAATGCAGTGGGAGGCAGAGAGTTTTTGTTCTTCCTCGTCAGATTCAAGGGAACTGGCACCCCGGGGATGAGCCGTGTGTCGATGGGAGCCTGCTGCACCTGCGCCGCTCAGATTCTGAGGTCCTGCGGTGTCCGCAAGGCAGTGGGAGGAGGGTTGTTTTGTTTTCCTCTTCAGATTCCAGGGGACTGGCACGCACCCCGGATGAGCTGCGTGTCGATGAGAGCCTTCTCCGCAAGCAGTGGTTTTCCTTTCAGGAATTTTCATGAATTGTTCCACAGCCGGATTTTTCTTTGACCGCGTTGACCGTTGACCGCCTGTTGACCGCATATCCGCATATACAGGTCATTTGGAAGCTCTAGAGGAGCTCTGTCTGGCGGGCTTGCCAGACGAACAATCCACTGAATAAGTTGAGCTGTGTTTAAGGTCAAAGTTCAGCCGGCATACAGCCAAATGGCTGTGTACAGCATAAAGGAATCACTGCCCGCAAGGCAGTGGCAGAGGCGGCGAAGGGCAGCTGAGTGGAACAGCCACATTCCAGGGAACTGGCATCCCGGATGAACTGTGTGAACTGCATGTATGTCACACTTTATGTGGTGTGTGTGGCATCCCGGTCACCCATCACCCGTCACCCGTCACCCGGGTGGCATCCCGGTCACCCCAGACAGTGTGTGGCATCCCGACTGGATTAACTGTTTGCATGTGTTGAGGTGGCAGCAGTCAGTGGGAGTTTTTAGATTCGAGGGAACGAGCACCCCGGATGACCAGTTTCGATGAGAGCCTGCGCTGCACCTGCTGTGTCGAGAAACATCCAACCCTGGTTAAAACGAAAGCTGGTAAAATGACAGCTGGTACAACGACAGCTGTCGTTTGACCAGCTGGTCAACCAACCGACCGCTCGGTTTGAACGCTCCTGGCGGTCGTACGACCCAAAGCAGGTGAGATCCCAACCCCTGATCAAACCCTGGTCAACCGACAGCTAGTCAAACCAACACGACAGCTGGTCAACCCACCGACAGCTGGGTTTGAACGCGCACCTGGCGGTAGTACGACCCAAAGTAGGTGAGCGGGATGTAGAGTTGGTTGATCATCGTCACAAACAGGACGGTGTCGCCGATTGTGAGAGAGCCGTCGGCCACGCCGCGCACGCACACGACGAGGCCGCTGACCAGACCGAGCCACACGACGGTGCCCTGTTTGTGTGTGTGTGTGTGTGTGTGTGTGTGTGTGTGTGTGTGTGTGTGTGAGAGAGAGAGATTAGAGAGTGAGGCAGGGAGGGAGGGGGGAGGGGGGAGGCAGAGTAGAGAGTCGTCAGCCACGCCGCGCGCGCACACGACGAGGCCGCTCACCAGACCGAGCCACACGACGGTGCGCTGTGTGTGTGTGTGTGTGTGTGTGTGTGTGTGTGTGTGTGTGTGTGTGTGTGCGTGCGTTTGCGTGTGCGCGTGAGAGAGTGAGAGAGAGAGAGAGGGGTGGGGGTGGAGGATCAAGAGTAGAGAGCCGTCGGCCACGCCGCGCACGCAAACGACGAGGCCGCTCACCAGGCCGAGCCACACCACGGTGTCCTGGGTTAGTATCGAGGAGGGGGGGGTAGATGTCGGGATGCGGGGCCGCGCACACACGACGAGGCCGCTGACGAGGCCGAGCCACACGACGGTGCCCTGTGTGTGTGTGTGTGTGTGTGAGAGAGAGGAGGGGACGGTGTCGCCGATCGTGAGAGAGCCGTCGGCCACGCCGCGCACGCACACGACGAGGCCGCTCACCAGGCCGAGCCACACCGCGGTGCCCTGTGTGTATGTGTGTGAGTGTGTGAATAAGAGAGGAGGGGACGGTGTCGTCGGTCGTGAGAGAGCCGCCGTCCACGTCGCGCACGCACACGACGGAGCCGTTCACCAGGCCGAGCCACACGACAGTGCCCTGTGTGTGTGTGTGTGTGTATGTGCGTTTGCGTGTGTGTGCGTGAGAGAGAGGAGGGGACGGTGTCGCCGATCGTGAGAGAGCCGCCAGCCGCGCCGCGCACGCACACGACGAGGCCGCTCACCAGGCCGAGCCACACGACTGTGCCCTGCGCACACGGACGAATCTAGTGGAGGAGCAGGGGGACAGGGAGTTAAGCGGGGCCGCGCACGCACACGACGAGGCCGCTCACCAGGCCGAGCCACACGACGGTGCCCTGTGGGGGAGTGCGCGCGCGTGCGTGCGTGTGTGTGTGTGTGTGTGTGTGTGTGTGTGTGCGCGTGCGTTTGCGTGAGAGAGAGAGAATACAGAGGGGGGGGGTTCAGAGTAGATATCCATCGGTCACGCCGCGCACGCACACGACGAGGCTGCTCACCAGACCGAGCCACACGACGGTGCCCTGTGTGTGTGTGTGTGTGTGTGTGTGTGTGCGTGTGTGCGCGTGTGTGTGTGACAGTACTCCGCCCCCTGATACGGCCTGACACACACACACACACACACACGCACCCCCACACACCCCACACATCCCCCCACACACCCCACACCTGCACAATCGCCAGCATTGCCAGAAACGCCATCTGCCAGTACTCCGCCCCCTGGTACTGCCTCTGACACACACACACACACACACGCGCGCACCCACCCACCCATCCCCCCCACACACACACACCTGCACAATTGCCAGCATCGCCAGAAACGCCATCTGCCAGTACTCCGCCCCTTGGTACTGCCTCAGGCTCGAGTCGTAGCCCTCTAGCTCTAGCGCCTCGTTGCAGAAGAACTTGACGGTTTCGTAGTTGAGGAGCATGTCGGTTGCGCGGCCTGGGTGTGGGGGGGAGGTGTGTGTGTGTGTGTGGCCTTCCCGCTGGAGAGCGTCATTGGCAATAAGTCATTGCAGAAGAACTTGACGGTCTCGTAGTTGAGGAGCATGTCGGTTGCGTGGCCTGTGTGTGGGGGGAGAGGTGTGTGTGTGTGTGTGTGTTTGAGTGTGTGTGTTTGTGAGTGTCGCCGAGCCCTGGACCCAGCAATGCGGCGCTGCTGGTGACGAGGATCTCCGTGCCGCTGACGAGCGGGGTAAAATACGACTGGCCCGGCTCCTGCTAGACCGCCCCTCGGTGGAACACTTCAGGAGCGGCTTGCCCGGCGCTGCCATGGCTTGGCGAGTAGCCGCGGCGCTGCCGCGGCCCGTGCTGGGAGACGGCCCTTATCCTCCCCCCATGCAGGACGCCATGCGGCACCGATCTCGACGAGTTGATCGACGAGCGGAGGAGCTGGCGCCCGTCAATGCATGCTGGACATTGGTCAAGATGGCTGCCCGTGGAGGCGGGCTACCATCACGGCTTCAGCGGTGGCGACCGCCGAGGCAACACAGAGTAAATCCGCTTCACCAATCGCAGCGTTCGTCACCGCGCTCATCCTCGGGGTCGCTCGTCTGCCGGTGACTGGCGTTGGAAGGTCTTCAGGCAGCCTCCATGACAACTCTGTCGTCCATGCACCCCTGGAGGGTGGGACCTGGCCATGCATGAGGCATGGGGCGCCGGCTGAGCCCCATGCAAACGAGAGCTGGACAGCCATGCACTGCCAGGCGGGGACCGTTCCAGTCAGCGCCAGTCGGCTCTGCCGGCTTGACTGGCCACAAGGCCACTACTGTGACCCTGAGAAGGTCCTCTCCTATATGCTCCTTGCCAGACATGTCTCTCAGAGACCGCTGTTTGGGGTAGTCTAGCCGGCGGGAGCGGTAGGCTATCGGCCGGGAGCCGGCGGTACTCTAGTACTTAAGTGTGCTGGAGTATCGGCGGGTGTCTCTAGTAGAAGAGTAGCCTGCTTAGCTGGAAACCCCGTGTTACTTGTTACTTGTGTGTGTGTGTGTGTGTGTGTGTGTGCGTGTGGCCTGTGTAGCCTTCTAGTACGAGAGCCCCATTGCAGAAGAACTTGACTGTTTTGTAGTTGAGGAACATGTCGGTTGCGAGGCATGTGGGGGGGGGGGGGGGAGGGAGGTGTGTGTGTGTGTGTGTGCGTGCATGCATGCGTGTGTTTGTGGTGGTGGTGGTGGGGCAGCTCTGACCCATCCACACACACAAATACACACACACACAAACGCACACTGGCACACGCACACACACACACACACACACACAGCCACTGGCACGCACCCTCGCGCGCGTTGTCCAGCGTGTACATGATCTTTACGGATCTTGCCAAGCCATCTGTCCCCCCACACAAAACCATCCACACACACAAACACAGACACACACACACACACACACTGGCACCCACCCTCGCGCACGTTGTCCAGCGAATTCATGATCTTGCGGATCTTGCCAAACCATCTGACCCCCCACACAATACCATCCACACACACACACAAATACACGATACCATCCACACAAAAAGGTCCCTGGCATAACTTCTGTGCTAACAAAGACGTGCCCACAGCAGCGCCTCCGTGCCCTGCCACCGCGTCCCCCCCCCCCACACACACACAGAGCCACTGGCACCCAACCTCGCGTGCGTTGTCCAGCGTGTTTATGATCTTGCGGATCTTGTCAAACCATCTGACCCCCCCACACAATACCATCCAAACACACACACACACACACAAACGCACACTGGCGCACAAACGCACACACACACACACATACACACACACAGCCACTGGCACCCACCCTCGCGCGCGTTGTCTAGCGTGTTGATTATCTTTGCGGATCTTGCCAAACCATCTGACTTCCAACACAATACCATCCACACACACACACACACAAACACACGTACACAACACACACACACACTAGCGCACACGCACACACACGCACACACACACACACACACACACGCTGACACCCGCCCTTGCGCGCATGGTCGAGCGTGCGCGTGATCTTGCGGATCGTGCTTAGGCCCCTACCTCGTAGGCTCGTCACACACGACTGTAAAATCCATCATGACCGACCATCATAAACCTCCCCCCACGAAATACAGACTCTGCCACCCACCCTCGCATGCGTTGTCCAGCGTGTTCATGATTTTGCGGATCTTGCCGCGCCGCTCCGTAATGATCACAGTGAGCGGGCTGTGACAACATCCTCACCTCACGTCCACAGGGCAACAACGCGGAAGACACGAATAGGGAACACACGCACCCTCGCGCGCGCTGTCCAGCGTGTTCATGATTTTGCGGATCTTGCCAAGCCATCTCACCCCCCACACAATGCCATACACACGCACACAAATACACACACACACACACACAAACACACACACAGCCACTGGCACCCACCCTCGCGCGCGTTGTCCAGCGTATTCATGATTTTGCGGATCTTGCCGCGCCGCTCCGTAATGATCACAGTGAGCGGGCTGTGACAACATCCTCACCTCACGTCCACAGGGCAACAACGCGGAAGACACGAATAGGAAACACACGCACCCTCGCGCGCGCTGTCCAGCGTGTTCATGATTTTGCGGATCTTGCCAAGCCATCTCACCCCCCACACAATGCCATACACACGCACACAAATACACACACACACACACACAAACACACACACAGCCACTGGCACCCACCCTCGCGCGCGTTGTCCAGCGTATTCATGATTTTGCGGATCTTGCCGCGCCGCTCCGTAATGATCACAGTGAGCGGGCTGTGACAACATCCTCACCTCACGTCCACAGGGCAACAACGCGGAAGACACGAATAGGGAACACACGCACCCTCGCGCGCGCTGTCCAGCGTGTTCATGGTTGTTGCGGATCTTGCCAAGCCATCTCACCCCCCACACAATGCCATCCACACGAACACAAATACACACACACACACACAAACACACACACAGCCACTGGCACCCACCCTCGCGCGCGTTGTTCAGCGTATTCATGATTTTGCGGATCTTGCCGCGCCGCTCCGTAATGATCACAGTGAGCGGGCTGTGACAACAACATCCTCACCTCACGTCCACAGGGCAACAACGCGGAAGACACGAATAGGGAACACACGCACCCTCGCGCGCGCTGTCCAGCGTGTTCATGGTTGTTGCGGATCTTGCCAAAACATGCGACCCCTCACACAATGCCATCCACACGCACACACACACATGCACACACACACACACACACACACGCTGGCACGCACCCTCGCGCGCGTTGTCTAGCGTGTTCATGATCTTGCGGATCTTTCCAAGCCATTCACACACACAAATACACAATCGCACACACACACACTTACACACACTGGTGCACACACACACACACAAACACACACTGGCACGCACCCTCCACAGAACAACAAAGCGGGAAGCAAGAATAGGAAACAAACACGCACCCTCGCGCGCGTTGTCCAGCGTGTTCATGATCTTGCGGATCTTGCCGCGCCGCTCCGTAATGATCACAGTGAGTGGAATGTACGACGCGACAGTCACAAACACAATGCCAGCTGCGAACGGCTGCATCTTGAGGGCGAGGTAGGTGCAGGCGACGACGATGTCCGCAATCTGTGTGTGTGTGTGTGTGTGTGTGTGTGTGTGTGTGAGAGAGAGTGTGATAGAGACAGACAGAGAGAGAGACAGAAAGAGAGATAAGGGAGAGAGATAGGAAGCCAGAAAGCGAGAAGAGAGAGAGATGGAGAGAGAGACATCTCCATCTGGAGAGAGAATAGAGAGGTAGAGATGAAGAGAGAGAGAGACAGACAGAGACAGAGTGCGACAGAGAGGGAGAGAGAGAGCACGATGCCCGCTGCATACAGCTGCATCTTGAGGGCGAGATATGTGCGCGCGACGACGATGTCCGCGACCTGTGTGGAGGTGTGAATGCGCGTGTGTGTGTGTGTGTGCGTGTGTGTGTGTGTGTGTGTGTGTGTGTGTGTGCGTGTGTGTGTGTGTGTGTGTGTGTGTGAGCAAGCAAGCACGGTGCCGGCTGCATCTTTAGGGCGAGGTACGTGCAGGCGACGACGATGTCCGCAATCTGTGCGTGTGAGAGAGAGAGAGAGAGTGTGTGTGTGTGAGAGTGTGATGGAGACAGACAGAGAGAGGCAGAGAGAGGCAGAGAAAGGCAGACAGAAAGAGAGAGAAGGGAGAGGGATAGGAAGCCAGAAACCGAGAAGAGAGCGAGGTGGAGAGAGAGAATTGAAAGGTGGAGAGACAGACAGACACA
>VFSX01000189.1:307500-317500 GCA_016618255.1 Chlamydomonas sp. UWO 241 | reverse complement strand
GTGGTCGGGTGGGCGAGCGTGTGAGTGATTTCCTTTTCAGGATTTTTAGTTAATTGTTCCACACCGGATTTTTTTTTGACCGCGTTGACTGTTGACCTCCCGATGACCGTTTGTCCTCACACATAGGTAATGTGAGAGCTGTTGGCGTGCTCTGTCTGGCGAGCTTGTCAGACTCACAATTCACTGTAGGGGTTGAGCTGTGTGCAAGATCAAAGTACAGCCGGAAAACAGTCAAATGGCTGTTTAGAGCTGAAAAGGAAATCACTGCAGCGTGAGTGGCGAGCATGGCGAGATCCAGGCGTGCATATCGATGCACACACCCGTGCATATGCACGCACGCACGCACATACACAGACAGACAGACAGACGCACACGCACGCACGCACGCACGCACGCACGGGGACACACACGTGCATACGCACGCACACACACACACACACACACGTGCATACACACGCATGCACGCACGTACACACACACACACATGCACTCATACACGCACACACACACACTCGCAGGCACGTACACACACCTGCAGCGTGGGAGCATCTGCCGCGAGCATCGCAAACCCTAGGCACATTGACGCGAGCGCGGGCGGCACGAGCGGCAGCGCGCCCTGGCGGCGCCACGCAGCCGTGAGCAGACCCTGTGCGGCAGTCGTGTGAGGCGGTGTGAGTGTTTGTGTGCGTGTTGGGTGGTTACATGCATGCATGTGTGCCATGCAGCCCATGCACGTATGCATGACGCGATCGTGTTGTCCACGGCCCACCCACCAGCATGCCCAGCCACGCCACCAGGCACGCCGCCTCCTCTGCGTCCACCGCTCCCAGCGGCGTGCCCTCCCAAGGCCCATGCAGCGACAGCAGCCAGCACACTGGCACGGCCTGGATCGCAGCAAGCGTGGCGTACATGCCTACACGGAAGCCCTTTAGCCCCCGCATGCGGCTCTCCTGGATGCGAGACAGGCGCCTGATCGTGTGGTACGCCATTGCGCCCAGGGCCAGCACCGTGAGCGCGAGGCTAAGGACCGCGAGGTGTAGCACCATCACCCATGATCCGCTCGATCCCCCCTCCTCCATCGCCATCGTGATACTTCAGGCAGGGACTTATGTTAGTAGCGCACTACTAACATCATTTGACGGGCGGCGGCCAGTAAGTGCAGCTAGTACTGGCGCCACACTCTCTCCAAGTCGAATGTGACCCAAAAATTACGATTCGGATCCACTCCATTCTGCAAGTGCAACTAACAAAAGGCTCTGGGGTGGTCGCTGGGGTGAGCCTCTGCACCCCTCTCAATATTCTCTAGTCGGCGGCGCCCACAGGAGAGGCACTACCACAGCTACAGGCCACAGCCCAGGCCACCCCAGGCCACTCCCCCGGCCCCCGCTACACCCGCTACACTACACGTGAGGGGTGGGTGGGCTCATCCCCACCCCATGGGGCACGGCATTGGAGACCTCCCATTCGGCTCAGAGAGGTGCGCGTCCTCTCTCCAAACGTGCTGCATGCAAGCCTGCCTGCTGTAATTGTCGCATGCGCGTGACATTGTTGGGAGAGCATCACCTGGGGTGTGGTTGTGAGTGGACGGGGCTGGTAAGAAAGTGGTTGTCAATTATTAGGTGCGACTCAGCCTCAGCGCATGGCGTGGCACACACACCTCCATACGCACCACCATGCACGCAGGCTGCACGACGTGATTTGCCGCGACCAGGCTACAGGCGCCCCCCCACTGCCAGGGATGGCGTGGGACACCAATACGCCTGGACTCAAGTGTACTGGGTACGCCTCAACTGCTGCACCCTCACCCTTCATGCACCCGTGGCAGCCGCCGCCACCGCCGTCGCCGCCGCCTCAGCCGTGTAATGGGGGCGGTGCGCGGCAGGGCCAGCAGCGGCAGCAGCAGCAGCAGCGTCACCGGAGATCTGGCTCGGACTCGCACATTGCGCACAGCACTGGCTTCCTGCCTGTGTTTCCGGACGTGGAGCAGTATGCCACGCAGCAGCTGTGGCAGCACCAACAGCACCAACAGCACCAACAGCAGCGCCAGCTCAGCCCGCGCACGTCGCCGCCGCCCCCGCCGCCGCCCCCGCCGCCGCCAGGCCATGCAGTCGGTTCTCCCTCGTCTCCGTACCGACCCACGCCGGTGGGTGCGAGTGCAGCGGGCGCAGGCACTGCACACCCTCCTCCGCCGCCCCCGCCACGCGGCGGCCACATGCCGTCGCCCGTGCCGTCGCCTCCGCGAGCGCTCGCCGCTGCTGCCACAGCGATGCGCGGGATGGCTCCGCCGCCCCCGCCCCCGCAGCGGCGCGTGAGTGATTCCTCTGGCTGGGCTGCGCCTGCGCCCCCGCCCGCACAGCCTGCTGGCTTCATGCAGCCGTTCCGTATGTCCGACGCGCTCGCGTACCAGCAGGCGCAGGCACAGCAGGCGCAGCAGCAGGCACAGCAGGTGCAGCAGCAGGCGCAGCAGCACCAGCAGCAGGTGCAGCAGATGCTTCAGCAGGCGCCGCAGCAGCAGGCGCAGCAGCAGCAGGTGCAGCAGATGCTTCAGCAGGCGCCGCAGCAGCAGGCGCAGCAGCAGCAGGTGCAGCAGATGCTTCAGCAGGCGCCGCAGCAGCAGGCGCAGCAGCAGCAGGTGCAGCAGATGCTTCAGCAGGCGCCGCAGCAGCAGGCGCAGCAGCAGCAGGTGCAGCAGATGCTTCAGCAGGCGCCGCAGCAGCAGGCGCAGCAGCAGCAGGTGCAGCAGCAGCTGCACGAGCAGATGGCGGCACAGCACTCGCAGCACGCGCAGCACAAGGCGCACGCGGCGTCGCAGCAGCAGCTGCGCGACCTGATGGCCGCTGCGCACGCGCAGCAGCAGGCTGCCGCCTGCGCAGCCGCGTCCGCTCCACCACCGCAGTACGGCATGAGGCCCCTGGGCGGCGGACCACACCAGGGCGTGTCAGTAGGCGCGTGGCTGCCAGACAACACAGCGGCAATGGAGGACCAGCTTCGCAAGCTCGCGTTTCAGCCCGCAGCTGCGCCCGCACTGCCACCGCCGCCGCACCCGTACGAGCGCAAGCGCTGGTCGTCGCCAGACGGCTTCCTCGGCCTGCCCTCTGTGCTCGACTCACTGCCCACGCTCTCCACAATGCTGTCGACCGGCCACCAGCAGGACGCACCACCGTCAGCCTCGCCGTCATCCATCGCGTCGCACGACACCGGCGACTCCACCGCGTCGCCGCGCAGCGACTGCGCCGCTCTGATGGCCTCAACTGCGGGGGGCGCCGCGTCGCTCGCCAGCACGCGCACGCACGCGCGCGCGGGCAGCGACTCTGCCTACCACTTTGCGCACCACCACGCCGACGTGACGCACCGTGGCGCGTCGTCCGCGCACCACCCGCCGCTCTCGGGCATGTCGTCGCCAGGCGACTACCAGCTCAATGCGGCCAACTGGTTCCGCCCCGCAGCCCCTGCAGCACTGCCCATGGCACCGGCGTTCGCGCCGGCCCCGCCGCCGCCCAGCCGCCGCTCCAGCGAGCACGCGGGCAGCGAGCAGCGTGTCGCACCCACGCGCTCAGCAATCCCCCCCTCGCCCTTTGCCACCTGCGGCCTGCTTCCCGGCGGCGGCTCCCCGGCGGCGGCCGGCGTGGGCGGAGTCGGCATCATCGGCAGCGCGCGCGCCGCCGCTGTGCCCGTCGGGGGGGTCGCGAGCGCGAGCGCGTCTCGCCCGTCATCGCCCACGCTCATGGCGGGCTTCTCCTTGCTCGCAGAGGAGCCCTCCCTGGACCCAAACAAGCCCGTGTACAGCCGGGTGCTTGGCCGCATGATCTGATGACGCTGGCGGCTGTTCAACGCCAAGAGCAACACGTTGGCGCGCCCGAGAGGCCGCGCAGCGTGTCGACAAGCTGGCTGCCATGCAGGAGGGCTCTAGGCCCGAGAGGGCGCGCAGCATGTCGACAAGCTGGCCGCCACGCAGGAGGCTGTCTAGCTTAGCGAGGTACCCGCCTGTACAGTATGGGTTTTACTATGTGTTTCAAGGGTTAAGCTGTCCACATGTGGGGTTCACGCCTCCGGGGGGCCGCATGCACGCATACGACTCTCTGCCTGCCTCATGACTACTCTCTGTGCTCCTGGCGACCACATTTGCTCAGCACAGCACATATATCTCAGTGCTGACAAAAAAAAAAAAAAGGCACATTTTTTGCTGCACACTCTTAGCATCAACAGACACGACCTTAGTCCTTAGTCTGTATGACCCTCCCTACTTTCTGTCTCCCCCTCCCACCTTTCTTCCCCCCCCCCCCTAGTATCTGAACCCTGCACGATCGCGGTGCTAAGTCGCTTAAGGAATATGGACTCACCACATTAGACGATTAATGATTAGGACCCACCACACCAGACGATTGAGGAATGGGG
Organism: Chlamydomonas sp. UWO 241; assembly: GCA_016618255.1. Lineage (NCBI taxonomy): Eukaryota > Viridiplantae > Chlorophyta > Chlorophyceae > Chlamydomonadales > Chlamydomonadaceae > Chlamydomonas > Chlamydomonas priscui. The sequence continues at coordinate 313,105 of VFSX01000189.1, read as the reverse complement.
ACTCGCCACACCAATTGGCTGCAAGTGCTGACGTGTGGTGTACGATACCAGGCTACTTTCTCCCCTCTTTTCAGCACATCTAGGACACCTCATCGCTAATAGGGCAGCACCGTGTCTATTTCTCCGGCACCCACACCAGTAATACAAGCAGGGGCTGCGAGCTAAGCGGCCTCTCATACGCCTTCAATTTTTACAAGAAGCCCCTCTCTAATCTACATCGTCATCCTGCAGCTCATGAGCTTAGTAGTTAGGGTTGGCGGCGAGGTTTGGCGGCAGTCTGCATCCCTGTAAGACGATACCAGAAGGCTGACACAGGAAGAGGTCCCCGCCGCCCCACCAGCTCCGACTCGTGAGCGCCCCTGGTCTGTGCTGTGCCGCCAGGGGTCGATTACCGCTCTGGCTGCTTTGCTGCCGCAGCCCCCTCGGCCGGCTCACCACCCCTGGTCACACCCTCTGGCCACGCCTGCTCCGGCTGCCGCTGCCCTGGCGGTTGCCCCTCCTCCTCTTGCCGCGCCTTCCACGCGTCCATCTCCTCAAACGCCGCGCGCTCGCTCGCGCTCGCACCTCCCTCAACGTACCTGCGCGCGCGCGCACATGTGTGCGTGTGTGTGTCAGTGCGACCGCGGCTTCACGCATCGACCACCAGCCCGCCTGACGAGGCATGGCGCGTCCGGACTGCGTTGGGCGCAGTGTGCTCGTTTGACAGGCGAGGCTGGTGCGTCCGGACTGCTTTGGGCGCAGTGGGCGCTGTTACGACAGGCACCCCAAGTGCGGGCCTTTGTACTAGTTCATACTTTCCACACCACGATCCGCACCCAAGGCGCGGCCTGTGTGGCTGATCGTCACTTATTGTGTAAGACTTATCGTCGTCATATCACTTGCTTTTGGTGCCCCATCAGCGGCCACTGCGTCCTGCGTGTTCGTTTGACTTCCGGGCCAGCCAGACCATCCGGGCCAGCCGGGCCATCCGGGCCATCCGGGCCATCCGGGACTTCGAGGCCCCTTCCCGCCTCACCTCCCACCCTGGTAGGCTGGCGCGCTGTGTGGCTTGCCTTGCGGGCTCACCTAGTAGAGCCCCCCTGGACGTGTAGTCTAGGCCTCAACTCACGCCCCAGGGTCCTGCGGGCGCGTACGTGCAAAACCTGTGAAACCCGCCTCACCTCCCCGCCTCCCCTGGCGGTCTCCCGTACATCACGTTGAGCAGTGCGGGCTTGTCGAGCAGGTACCCGTGCCCGAGCGAGATGTAGTAGTCCTGGCCGCCGCGCACGCGCATCGGCATGAGCACGTGGCCCACCATGGCCTGCAGGAAGACGAAGCGAGCAGGCGAGCAGTGGCGGTGTTGAACAGAGTGTGCGGGCACGGCAGCAATCAACCAGCTCCACAGCATCATAGTCCTGGCCGCCGCGCGCGCGCATCGGCATGAGCACGTGGCCCACCATGGCCTGCAGGGAGCAGGGAGCAGGGAGCGCGCGAGCGAGCGAGCAGCGGCGGTGTTAAACAGTATGTGCGCGGGGCCCACCGTGGCCTGCAGGAAGCAGGAAGCACGGGTCGGGCGAGCGAGCGAGCAGCGGCGTGTGTTGACTCGCGACAGCGACAGCGGCTCGCAACAGCGGCGGTGTAAAACAGAGTGTGCGGGGCCCCCTAACCCCTACGGAGGTCAACCCTAGACGTGGCCCACCATGGCCTGCAGGAAGCACGGAGCGAGCGAGCGAGTGTTGAACAGAGTGTGCGGGGCCCCCTAAACCCTGCGGAGGTCAACCCTAGACGTGGCGACGTGGCCTGCAGGAAACAGGGACGAGCGAGCGAGCAGCGGCGTGAGTTGCGTAGTCTGACTCGCGACAGCGACAGCGGCTCGCGACAGCGAGCAGCGGCTGTGTTGAACAGAGTAACAGAGTGTGCGGGGCCCCCTAAACCCTACAAAGGTCAACCCTAGACGTGGCGACGTGGCCTGCAGGAAACAGGGAGCGAGCGAGCGAGCGAGCAGCGGCGTGTGTTGCGTAGTCTAACTTGCGACAGCGACAGCGGCCCGTGACAGCGACAGTGACAGCGGCTCGCGACAGCGACGGTGTAAAACAGAGTGTGCGGGGCCCCTTCAACACTACAGAGGTTAACCCTAGACGTGGTGGCGTGCAGCAGGGCAAACAGGCGGGGGGGAGGCAGGGGGGTTGGGGGGGGGCAAGCGTCAGTTGCCGCACCAAGCGGGCACCGCACGCACGCATGACGAGAGTTGGAAAGCACGTTACCTGCCCATATGTTGCCCCCTCCCCCCCTCCCCCCAAACACACTCACACACACATTCAACCACACGCCCCGAGGGTGCATACTGTAAACTGTAAACACACACACACACGCACACACACACACACACAAACACACACACCTCCCAAGCATGAGCGACAAATTGTATTCTCAAAGGCATTTTGTTCATGGTGCCACGCGCATGCACGCACATGCACCATGCAGGCCCCCCCGACTGACCTTGACCTCCCCGACCGACCGGTTTGCAAACGGGGCGTCGAGCTGCGCCAGCGGCACGAGGTCGTCCTGGTAGGGTTGCAGGGTTCAGAGGATCAGGGTACAGGGTTCAGAGCTTCAGGGTCGAGGGTTAAGGTCGCAGGGTTCCCAGGGTTTAGGGCCCAGGGTTCAGGGCACAGGGCTCAGGGCCCAGGGTTCAGGCTCAGGGTTCAGGGCCCAGGGTTCAGGCCCAGGGTTCAGGGCCCAGGGTTCAGAGCTTCAGGGTTTCTCAAGGCCCAGGTTTGAGAGGTTACGGGTCCAGCCTTGCCAGGGTCAAAGGTCTTATTGGGATGCTTGAGCATTGATGATCGGCAGCATGAGGTCGTCCGGGCAGGGTTGCAGGGTTTAGAGGATCAGGGATCAGGGTTCAGAGATTCAGGGTCGAGGGTCCAGAGCTTCAGGGTCAGGATCAGGGTTCAGTGTCCAGGGTTCAGAGGATCAGGGTCCAGGTCGGGCTCCTCCAGGGTCAAAGGTTTTATTGGGTTTTTTTAGCATTAGAGAACGCGCCTCCGTTAATCGAGCCCCATGCAAACGAGAGCTGGACAGCCATGCACTGCCACGCGGGGACCGTTCCAGTCAGCGCCAGTCGGCTCTGCCGCCTTGACTGGCCACAAGGCCACTATTGTGACCCTGAGGAAGGTCCTCTCCTATATGCTCCTTGCCAGACATGTCTCTCAGAGACCGCTGTTTGGGGTAGTCTAGCCGGCGGGAGCGGTAGACTATCAGCCGGGAGCCGGCGGTACTCTAGTGCTTAAGTGTGCTGGAGTATCGGCGGGTGTCTCTAGTAGAAGAGTAGCCTGCTTAGCTGGAAACCCCGTGTTACTGTTACTGTCTTGAGCATTGATGATCAGCGGCACAAGGTCGTCCTGGCAGAGTTGCAGGGTCCAGAGGTCCAGGGTCCAGAGCTTCAGGGTTCAGGGTTCCGAGTTCAGGGCCCAGGATTTAGAGGTTCAGGGTACAGAGTTCAGGGTACAGGGCTCGGGGTACAGGGTTCAGGGTACAGGTTCATGTGTGCCTGCGTGTGTGCCTGCGTGTGTGCAGGCTCCCGTGACCCCGCGCCCACCTGGCGCGACCCTCAGAAGTCCAACACCGAGAACACGAGGTGTGGTCTTTCGGCCCGACATCATGTTCGTATGTGCGTGTGTGTGTGTGTGTGCGTGTGCACGTGTGCGCATGCATGCACGTGTGTGCGCGTCCAGGCTCCCTGCACCCCGCGCCGCACCGCGCCCACCTGGCGCGACCCCCAGAAGTCCAACACCGAGAACACAAGGTGTGGTCTTTCGGACCGACAGCATGTGTGTGTGTGTGTGCGTGTGTGCGTGTGCACGTGTGCGCATGCATGCACGCGTGTGCGTGCGCCAAGGCTCCCTGCACCCCGTGCCGCACCGCGCCCACCTGGCGCGACCCCCAAAAGTCCAACATCGAGAAACGAGGTGCGTCTTGTCTGGCCAACTTAGGTGTGTGTGTGTGTGTGTGCGCATGCATGCGTGTGTGTGCGCGCGTCCAGGCTCCCTGCACCCCGCGCCGCACCGCGCCCACCTGGTGCGACCCCCAGACGTCCAACACCGAGACCACGAGGTGCGTTTTTTTCTGGCAGCGCGAGCGCGTGTGCGCGCGCGCATCCACGCTCCCTCCGCACCAGTGGTTCTGCTCAGGCACCCCGCCTACAGGGCTGCTATTAGGCCTTATCTGGTTCGTCTCAATAATAAGGACTGCGGAGTCCTGGTCACGAATCTCACAGAGGCGGGTACCTCAGCGGGACCACTGCCCCAGTGCGCGCCCACCTGGCGCGACCCCCAGAAGTCCGACACAGAGAACACGAGGTGCTTTCTTTCGGACTGACAAAAGGTTTTTGCGTGTGTGTGTGTGTGTGTGCGTGTGCATGTGTGCGCATGCATGCACGCGTGTGCAGGCTCCCGCGACCCCGCGCCCACCTGGCGCGACCCCCAGAAGTCCAGCACCGAGAACACGAGGCGCGTTCTTTTGGGTCGACATCAGGTGTGTGTGTGTGTGTGTGTGTGTGTGCGTGTGTGCGTGTGCACGTGTGCGCATGCATGCACGTGTGTTTGTGCGTCCAGGCTCCCTGCACCCCGCGCGGCACCGCGCCCACCTGGCGCGACCCCCAGAAGTCCAACACCGGGAACACGAGGTGCGTTTTGTCTGGCCAACTCATGTGTGTGTGTGTGCGTGTGCGCATGCATGCACGTGTGTGAAGGCTCCCGTGACCCCGCGCCCACCTGGCGCGACCCCCAGAAGTCTAACACAGAGAATACGAGGTGCGTCTTGTCTGGCAGCGCGAGCGAGAGCTCGCCAACGTAGCGCCCCGAGTAGAACCACACGCAGTAGGACGTCACGACGCAGCCGGTCGCGACGGCGGCGGCGGCGGCGATCGAGCGCGGCTCGCCGTCCCCGAGGGCGAGCGACAGGCAGGCGGCCGCGGTGAACGCGCCGGCGAGCTGGAAGACCTGCAGAGCCAGTCCAAGGGGAAAGAGGTTGGTCCAGGGTTCAGGATGGTGATCGTTAGCTAGAGCTTTGGGAGTGTGTGGAGGTCTCGAGAGGGGGTGACCCTCTGTACAGGGGGTACCTACACATGCCATGCACCCATGCGCGTGTGCACGCACGCCATGCACCCATGCGCGTGTGCATGCAGGTGTCGCCTACCTTCATGCGCACCAGGAAGCGGATGAGCAGCATGCCGCGCCCGCGGTACAGCACCTGCGCATGGTGTGTGTGTGTGTGTGTGTACGTGTGTGTGTGTGTGCGTGTGTGTGTGTGTGCGTGTGAGCGTGTGTGCGCGGCTGTGCGAGAGATATGATTCGATCTGATCTGATCTGTACGTGTGTGATATCCTCTGCATGTGCACGTGTGTGTGCGTGTGTGTGTGTGTGTGTGTGTGTGTGTGTGTGTGTGTGTGCCTTCGCAGCCCCCACACCTCCTTTGGCCCTAACACGCGCCGCGGCTTGTACTTGAATGGATTGGGCGGCAGGCGCATCGCCGCCCGCAGGCCCCTGAGCTGCTCAGTCACGGGGCTGCTCGCAGTTGACATGCAGCGGACCCGCTGGTGCAACAGCCACACAGCGCCTCTGGGCGC
>VFSX01000189.1:227500-302500 GCA_016618255.1 Chlamydomonas sp. UWO 241 | reverse complement strand
GCAGCTTCCAGCTCCTCTAGTCCGGCTTCCACGACGCAGCGGGCGCTGCGATCCGAGAGGTGCTTGAGGCCGCGCTCATGACTTTTCACCCCCACCCCCCTCTCCAGGTTCCAGCCCCTCCAATCCGGCTTCCACGACGCAACGTGCGCCGCGATCCGCTCCAAGTGCCGCAGGCTGCTCTGATGCCCCCCCCCCCCCCCCGCTACTCGCAGCTTCCAGCCCCTCCAGTCCGGCTTCCACGACGCAGCGGGCGCCACGATCCGCGAGGTGCTCGAGGCCGCGCTCATGACGGCGACCACGCTGACCGAGGGCGACGTCGTGCGCGTCGACGCGTCGGCGCTCGGCGGTGCCGCCGGCACTGGCGCCAACGGTGCCTCTGGCCCTGACGCTGACCCTGGCGCTGGCGCCGAGGGGAGCGGTGGCGACGCGGGCGGCAACGGCGGACCGTTTCGGGCTGCCGCCGCTGCCGCCCCCGCGCCGCACTTCTTCGACCTGCTCGTTCAGGTTGGTGGTTGGGTTGGTTGGGGCGTCGTGGGTTTTACAGGTTGTGCAGGAGCTGCATCCGGGCTGGGGCTGTGGCCGTGGCCGCCATCGCCATCCAGCGCTTGCATTATGGAGCAGCCAATCCGACACCCCAATCTGATGTCATTGCCTCTGCTCTGTATGTGTGCATGCGTGCAGGCGCTGCAGCCGGGCTGGGGCCGAGGCCGTCGCCGCCGTCGCCATCCAGCGCTTGCATTAGGAGCAGCCTTTCTGACAACCCAATCTGATGCCTTTCTGACACCCCAATCTGATGTCATCTCATCTGTGCATGTGTGTGTGCAGGAGCTGCAGCCGGGCTGCGCGGTGTCGCTGATCGACACAGAAATGGAGGCGCAGGTGGGGTTGCTGCTATTGTTGTTGCTGTTTGTTGCTGTTGCCGTTGTTGTTGTTGCTGTTCGTGGTGGTGTTGTTGCTGCTGTTGTTCCTGCTGTTGCTGCTGCTGCTGCTGCTGCTGCTGCTGTTGTTGTGTGCGTGTGCGTGCGCCCCCCCCCCCCAGCTCGTCACGCCCCTTATGTCCCCATCCCCTCCCCCCCAGGTGGTCCCCAGCCTGGAGACAGAGACCAAGCTCGCTGCTCTGCAGCAGCAGCAGCAGGAGGCGCTGCGGGCACACACACACACACTCACACACCAGGTGGTCCCCAGCCTGGAGACAGAGACCAAGCTCGCTGCTCTGCAGCAGCAGCAAGAGGCGCTGCGGGCACACACACACACACACTCACACACCAGGTCGTCCCCAGCCTGGAGACAGAGACCAAGCTCGCTGCTGTGCAGCAGCAGCAGGAAGCGCTGCGGGCGGCGCGCGCGGAGCGCGAGGCCGTGGCGCTCGCGCAGGTGCGTGCCTTAACAAGTGCCTTGAAAAGTGCCCAAACCCGTTGCCCTGATAGCTACGCCACTGTGTGCCCTCGTCAAGGTTTTTCCTTGCGCTGCCCCGATATCTGTGCACACGCACAAGCTCCGGAGACATGTGTGCCCTCGTTGAGGGGTAGACCCTAGACCCTGGTCCCATGTGCAGCGCGAGGCCGCGACGCTTGTGCAGGTGCGTGCCTAAACCCGTTGCCCTGATAGCTACGCCACATATGTGCCTGTGCCTCTGTGGTCTCGTTGAGGGTAAGGCCCTGGTCCCTGGGACCTCTTGCAGCGCGAGGCCGCGGTGTCGCGCAGGTGCGGGCCTTGTCCCCGTTGCCCTGATATCTTCGCCTGTGCACGTGCCTCTGTTCCTGTGCCTGTGCCTCTGTGCCTTTGCTTGCGCCTGCGCCTGTGCCTGTGCCTGTGCTTGTGCCCTCGTTGAGGGGTTGGCCCTAGACCCTCGTGCAGCCGCGGCGCTCGCACAGGTGCGTGCCTTAACCCTTTGCCCTGGTAGCCACGACACATACTGTGCCCTCGACGAGGGTGACCCGAGACCCCGGGCCCTCGTGCAGCTTGAGGCTGCGGCGCTCGCGCAGGTGCCGTCCCTACAGGCCATGCAACGCCATGCAGCCTGGACCAGCCAGTGATTTCCTTTTCGGCTCTCCACAGCCATGGCTGTATTCCGGCTGTACTTTGACCTTGAACACAGCTCAACCCATACAGCGGATTGCAAGTCTGACAAGCCCGCCAGACAGAGCTCGTCTAGAGCTTTCAAGTGACCTATATATGAGGACTAGGATCTCCGTGCCGCTGACGAGCGGGATAAAATACGACTGGCCTGGCTCCTGCTAGACTGTCCCTCGGTGGAAACTACAGGAGCGGCTTGCCCGGCGCTGTCATGGCTTGGCGAGTAGCCGCGGCGCTGCCGCGACCCGTGCTGGGAGACGGCCCTTATCCTCCTCCCATGCAGGACGCCATGCGGCACCGATCTCGACGAGTTGATCGACGAGCGGAGGAGCTGGCGCCCGTCAATGCATGCTGGACATCGGTCAAGATGGCTGCTCGTGGGGGCGAGCTACCATCAGGGCTTCAGCGGTGGTGACCGCCGAGGCAACAACAGAGTTTATCCGCTTCACCATCGCAGCGTTTGTCACCGCGCTCACCCTCGGGGGCACTCGTCCGCCGGTGACTGGCGTCGGCATTGGTCTTCAGGCAGCCTGCCATGACGACTCTGTTTGCCCAGGCCCCCCTGGAGGGTGGGACCTGGCCATGCATGACGCATGGGGCGCAGGCAGAGCCCCATGCATGGAGTTGGACAACCATGCACCATGCCAGGCGGGGACTTTTCTGCTTCAGCGCCGCCAGTCGGCACAGCCGCGTGGTTGGCCTCAAAGGCCAGGAGGAGGACGGTCCTTTCCTATACGCTCCTTGCCAGACATGTCCCTCAGGGACTTGTTTGGGTCTAAACTAGCCGGCGGGAGCGGTGGTCAAGACGGCAGGTAACCGGCTGGTGGCTATCGTCCTTCACAGGGCGGTGGCACTGGGACTAGTGTTGTCTTAGCTGGAATGCCATGTAACTGTAACTGTATATATGAGGACAGACGGTCAACGGGAGGTCAACAGTCAACGCGGTCAAAGCAAAATCCGGCTGTGGAATAATTAATTGAAAATCCTGAAAAGGAAATCACTGGGACCAGCAGACAGTTGCTGGGCGTCGAGTGTGCTTATCCCCCCCCCCTGTGTGTGTATGTGCCCCATCTCCTCTGTATGCTTCATTGGAGGTGCACTGTAGCACTCGTACACAGACGTGCCCCTTATCCCTGCTACTTACCACGCCCGTGTCGCCTGTGTTTGCGCAGCTCAAGGCTCAGCGAGACGCGCAAGAGGTGGCGGCCGCGGAGGCGGCGGCAGGTGGGTAGCAGGGCCTCTCCAATTGGTTGCTTACCATACAGGGCCTGAGCCTTCGCGGGGTAGTCAAAAAATCATTGTTTAATCACTCTGCGGGGGTCGTTTTCCGTCGATTTCAGTCATTTTCACGCCCGAAATCGCGATTTCGCGAGTTTTTAATCGTATTCAGCTTCGCAGGGGCATCCAAAATAATACTTATTCACGAAGGCTCAGGCCCTGTAAGGTATTTTACAGTTTTTCACTAGAAAAAACCTTTGGTCTTGCGGCGGTACAGAGCGAGTGCCCCCCCCCCCCTTCCCCTCAGATTGCGCGCTTCCAAATTGAGTTTGTGAGGGCCCAGTCACGCGTGCGGTAAAAAATTGACATATCGTCCCCCTCACATTTCCTGCATACCCCCCCCCCCCCTCACCCTCACCCCTTTGTGCAGAGGCGGCCGATGCGGCATTGCGCACCGAGGTCGCGCGCATGCGCCGCTCGAGGCGTTCCTGCCGCCCGCACACACACGCATGGTATTGATATTCTTCTCCCCCCCCCCCTGCCTGCGTGTAAAGGCGGCCACTGCACCATCATTCGAGCCCCCCACCCACCCCCACCACGCCCACACACCCCACGCACGACACTCACGCCCCCCACCCCTGTCCCCCCTGCGTGCAGAGGCGGCCGCCGCGGCCGTGCGCACCGAGGTCGCGCGCGCGTCCCTTGAGGCGTCCTTGCCGCCCGAACCGCCCGCCACGAGCGCTGACGAGGCACAGGTGTGTACTTCAGGCACAGTTTTTTTGCCAAGGATCTTAGGCTGTGCCAGCCCAGATCGGCCAGTCTCAACCCGGAAATGCACTATTGCGGGTTGCGGATTTCTCATCGGAACCACTGCCCCCCGCCCTGCTCGCACCGCGCAGCTCCAGGGCCACCCCCGCCCTGCCCACCAGTGGTGTCATATAGAAACCGAGAATGTCCTGTCTGCCCCAGCAACAGTGGAGGGAAAATGCCTAATTGCTCGGGGCCTTCCAGGGGGGGGGGGGGGGGGGACAGTTTTTTTCAAACCCCATGCCTGATTCTTTTGAAAAAGTCGCCGAGGGGACCAACCAACCCCAAGTACACCCTGGCCTTATCTGTTGCTGCTAAAACTTGGTGTGCAGCTCCGTAACATCATTCCCTGTCTATGGTCTCAGTGGGTGGCTGTGCAACTCACTCCAACTTCTTGAAACTGGCCTCAGAAGGCGGCCACACGCCCCGGTGCAGCTCCACACTCCAAGGCCCCACCCACATCCTCCCAAATACTGAACCGCATGAATGACTGATGAATGACCATGCATTTGGCATCTGTGTTGCAACACGAATCTAGCGCGCCCACCCCCAGCCCAATCGGAGGTCTGCAGAGCGTCCTGGCTCTCAGGGGGTGTGAACCAGTGGTCCACACCAGCTGCCCGGTGTGGGACCCCCACACCTCTGCAGTATGTATTGGGTGTGTGGATGATCTGAGGGTGGATGTTGGACTCCTCTTGACAAGGGGAATCCAACGCGCCCACTCCCAGGTCGAACGGAGGCCGGAGTAGAAAGTTACAATATGTTTTTTGAAAAGCCCCCGGACCAACCAACCAACCCCGGGCAGCTGCCCATTTTTTTAGGGTGAGTAAGGACGAGCGGGATAAAATACGACTGGCCTGGCTCCTGTTAGACTGTCCCTCGGTGGAAACTACAGGAGCGGCTTGCCCGGCGCTGTCATGGCTTGGCGAGTAGCCGCGGCGCTGCCGCGACCCGTGCTGGGAGACGGCCCTTATCCTCCTCCCATGCAGGACGCCATGCGGCACCGATCTCGACGAGCTGATCGACGAGCGGAGGAGCTGGCGCCCGTCAATGCATGCTGGACATCGGTCAAGATGGCTGCTCGTGGGGGCGAGCTACCATCAGGGCTTCAGCGGTGGTGACCGCCGAGGCAACAACAGAGTTTATCCGCTTCACCATCGCAGCGTTTGTCACCGCGCTCACCCTCGGGGCACTCGTCTGCCGGTGACTGGCGTCGGCATTGGTCTTCAGGCAGCCTGCCATGACGACTCAGTTTGCCCAGGCCCCCCTGGAGGGTGGGACCTGGCCATGCATGACGCATGGGGCGCAGGCAGAGCCCCATGCATGGAGTTGGACAACCATGCACCATGCCAGGCGGGGACTTTTCTGCTTCAGCGCCGCCAGTCGGCACAGCCGGCGTGGTTGGCCTCAAAGGCCAGGAGGAGGACGGTCCTTTCCTATACGCTCCTTGCCAGACATGTCCCCCAGGGACTTGTTTGGGTCTAAACTAGCCGGCGGGAGCGGTAGTCTAGACGGCAGGTAACCGGCTGGTGGCTATCGTCCTTCACAGGGCGGTGGCACTAGGACTAGTGTTGTCTTAGCTGGAATGCCATGTAACTGTAACTGAGTAAGGACGTATCTAAGGCAGGTGAAGGGCATGGCGCCGGTCCGGTGCCAAAATGTGGAGTTTTGGGGCATGGTGTCTGAAATCGACCTACCTGCCCCCCCCTTGGGGCCTCCTGCGGATTCTTCGCGGGAAAAAGTGTGAAATCGTCGATTTTCACATTTTTCGAAACGATTCCTAGGAATCGCTAGGTAGGGCTGCAGGAAAGACGAAATAATGACTGACCCCAAGGAACCCCGTGGCATGCACGCAGGCTGCGGGGCGTCCGGGCGACGCGACGCTCTCGGCCGTGCTGCGGCTGCCGGACGGGGCGCGCGCGCAGCGGCGGTTCCGGCTGGCTGACCCGCCGTCGCTGCTGTTTGAGTTTGCAGGTGGGTTACTGCACACGTGCGCACGCACACCACTGCGCACGTGCGCACAGACGAACGCTGTCGCTGGGCTGGCTCGGCCCGTCACATACACACACACACATTCACACACACACACACACACGCTCACACGCATCTTCTGCTGCCGCACACAAGCGCGACAACAACACAAACACAGCGCTTGAAACACACACGCACAACAACACCAACCGCGTGTACCGTTCCCCTCCTCTCCTACCCCAATCGCTCGCAGGTGCGCGCGGGGGCGGCGGGCACCTACCGGGCACCTACCGCCTAGTGATGCAGTACCCTCGGCGCGTGCTGGAGCCCGGGTCCGGTGGCTGCTTGGGGGACCACGGACTGGAGGCGGGCGCTACAGAGGCGGTGCTGGTGGAGCCTGTCTCTTCAATGGATTATGACTGCGGGGCAGGGCATCAGTAGACGGTTGTTGCACGGATCGCGATGTGTTCTATCAGGACGTGGTGTTGCGGCAGTGTTGCGGCAACAACAACATGCATCACTCCCAGAATCAGTTGTGTGTAGTTCTTGAGTTTATGGGTTGTGAAACATGTGTCAACTTGTGGATTGTGAGGCATGTGTTAATTTGTGGGTTGCGCGGAGTGAGTGTGAGTTCTCAAGGACTTGTGGTGTTGCGGCAACACCAGGGCGAACATGCATCACCTGGATGCATCACCCCCCGGAATCAGTTGTGTGTAATGTTGGAGATGATGGTGTGTCGTGGGACGTGTCACAAGTTCCAGCACCCGAAAATCCAAGTAAGGATTTCCGAACTTGCCACACCTGCATGGGCATGCATGGGCATGAGCCCCCTCATGTCGCATGACCGCCCCATCGGACCACTGAGGGCAGGCAGATGGACGTGGAACATCGGGTATCGCATGCACGAGTGCCCACGTTGAAAATACGGAAATTGACAAATGACTATGCAGAGTTTGTACTCTCGGGCACCGACGCGTCCATCGCCAACGCCCTGCGGCGGGTGATCATCGCGGAGGTGCCGACGATATCTGTGGACCTGGTGGAGGTGGAGAACAACACGACGGTGCTGAATGACGAGTTCATTGCGCATAGGCTGGGGCTCGTGCCGCTCGTCTCCGACTTTGCGGCGCGCATGTGCCGCCCCTTCGAGGCCACTAGCGACACGGACATCATCGACGTCTCCATGACGCTGGACGTTAAGTGCACGACCGAGACGACGCTGTACATCACGACCGACGATCTGGTGCTGGACGCAAACTACCCCGATGTGCGGCCGGCGCACTACCAGGACGCAACTGGCGCTGAGAAGCCCATCGTTCTGGTAAAGATGCGAAAGAACCAGGAGCTGAAGCTGACGGCGGTGGCGCGCAAGGGCATTGGCAAGGACCATGCAAAGTGGATCCCAGTCGCGACGGCCGTGTTCCAGTACATGCCAGTCATTACCATCAATGACGCACTGATGGAGGAGCTGTCAGAGGCAGAGAAGGAGGAGTGGTGCAAGAGCGACCCCAGCGGCACGTTCAAGTACAACCAGCTCACGCGGCGGGTGCGCGTGCATGCATGCGCCCATGCGGTGGCTGTGCATGCATGCGCCCATGCGGCGCCTGTGCTTGCACGTATGGGTTGCAAGCATTCGTGCATGGGGGGACGATCGTGCAATTTATCCACGCGCAAAGCGAGCTTTGCGTGCGAGGTCAGGTCACCGCTGCCGCTCCAGCACCCCAGGCGTGTGCGCGCGCGCGTGCTCATGCGCCCCCACGCCCATCACCCACTCCACGCGTGCGTCGCCGCCTGTACGACCAGGTGGAGATCGAAGACGCTGAGCGGTACCGCTACGACAATGAGTGCCTCGCAAAGGCGGAGGAGATGGGGCACCCGGGCATCGTCAGCATCCGGCAGAAGCAGGTGAGCTGTGGTGGGGCGAGGGTGCGCGAGCGGGTGCAGCAGCCGACACGGTGCAGTGCTGGTAGTGGCGGTGTGGTGCGAGGGTGTCATGGCAGCAGGCACCAGCGGCTCGTGGCAGCAGGCACCAGCGGCTCCCACGGCCGTGCTGCCAGTCCGCGACTGCACCCTGACGCATCGCCCTCGCTCGCTCTGACGCCACGGCACATGCCTGCGTCCGCCCGCCCAGGACGAGTTCATCTTCCGGGTGGAGAGCACGGGCGTGCTGACCGCGGAGACGATTGTGCGCCAGGCGCTCGACATCCTGCTCGACAAAATCAACGCCCTCGGGTCGGCGGTGCGCGAGGCGCAGGCGGCGGAGGAATAGGGCGGCGGCGGCTGGCTGTGCTGCGGGCCTCTTGTGTGCGTGGCGGCTTGGCGGCGCTCTGACCCTTTTGCCGCGCGGCAGATCCAGCCTCGTGGAACTCCCCCGCCGCAATTACTTGACCCTAGCTAGACAGACACTCGCACAGACAGTACTGTAGAAATAGATCGGACCCATACCCTGCCCATACCCGCGCCCTTCTTCCACCTTGCCTCCCGCATCGCGACTCCCCTGTGGCCGCCAGCTTCTCTGCGCTGCGCTTGCACATGCAACACTACACCCACCTCTGAACTGTGTACATATCGGGGTGTGAGGTGTGTACTGTGGGCCCAGTTAGGGTCAAGAGTCTGGATCTGTTGGGGTTTAGCTCTCGTTTTATGTTTACCCCACCTGCAGCCACCTGCAACCACGACGCATCCACTTGGGGCAGAACAGCTTCCGATCCCGAGATTCGCTCGTTCACTCCTATTCTGGCCAAATGGAGCGTGCATCCTACCAGGACGACGGCAACCAAGCGGGACCAAGTGGTTCGGGTCAGTGGGGATCCGGAGGGGGGCTGGTGGCGCGCTCAAATGCTGGCGCATGCAAAAAAAACAAACCTTGATGGCGCTGATTTGCAACCGCCGCAGCCGCACACGAGCAAGGGGACATGATGCTGGAGCAGGATGCTTGTGGCGTGGTCGAAGCTGCGCGGCGGCATCTAGCTGCCTCGCGGGAACAGCTTGATTTGGTGGCAAGGACGACACGTTTGCGCGAAGAGCAGGGCAAGGCGGGAGAGACAAACGGGACAGGGCGTAAACGGGCAAAAACTCAGAAGACGCAGCTGGCGCAGAACGCGACAGGGCGAGCGGGCTCCAAGGGCCTGCGCCACTTCGCCATGCAGGTCTGTGCGCGCGCCATGCAACATGCATTCGCCATGCAAACAATTCCATGCACCCAGGTGATCCCCTTCGTGCACACGTGCACCGCGCACCGCACCATGCCACTCGCTGAAGCATGTGGAGGACGAGAGAGTGTCGTCTGCGGTGGCTCGCTGTGTGCGCACACCCGCAGCGCCGCGCTCAACCGCCCGGCCACCCCCCACCATGCCAGGTGTGCAGCAAGATCGAAGCCAAGAAGCTGACGTCGTATTCAGAGGTGGCGGAGGAGCTGGTTGAGGAGCTGAAGGCCGACCCGGACTCGCAGTCGCAGGTGTGTCTGTGCGTGTGCGTGTGTGCCGTCCGACCCCCCCAAACCAAGGATACTATCCACTCGATTCAGGCGCTGGTCATCCGCTGTTCGAAAGACATCCCAGTGCACGGGTCAGACCTCGTAACAGTTGCCGGGGTGTATTGCTGTTAGTAGTGCAGGCATTGCCGGTGCATGCGGACGGCCTCATGTAACGCTTGGTTGGTTGTGTGCCCTACGTGCGCCGCCACCTGCCGGGCCTGTCCGTCCCAGACCCTGGCAGCTGGCGCAGATTGCCGCAGGTTGTGGAGGTGGCAGCGGCAGTGCGTGAGCTGTGGTCGGTGTCGTTCCGCCCCGCTCTCCCCGTCCTCCTGCCCCTCTCCACCAGTGATGTCCTTAGCGCCTCCGCAGGCAAAACGGGAAATTTGGGGGGAAGTTGCGGGGGCGAATCGCGGGAAATTTCGCTCCAAAAAGTGTGAAATTGGCAATTTTCACACTTTTCCGCAAAAAAAAACGTCTCATGCAGGGGCAATTCGGCATGTTCCCTCCAATGTTGCGGGGGCAAACAGGACATTCTCGGTTTCCTGAAGGACAGCACTGCTCTCCACACCACCACCACCACCATGACTCTCCCGCGCGTCTCCGCCGCCAGGGCCCAACAAAGCGTCCTGCTACTACCGTACTGACACGCTCATTTGGGGGTACGATTGGGGTGAGGCTACCCCCAAACCCGTGTCGAGGGCAAGGTCGAGGGTGTCACTGACGCTCGGGGCCACCCCCAAACCCGTGTCTCAAGTAAAAGGCGTGCATGCTGCAACTCACTTGGTACTGCATGGATTTCGACGATTCGAATTGCTTGGGAAAGGTAATAGCAAGGACTATCCAAAACGCTGCTGGGACGCAGCATGGGGTGGAGGGAAGAGGGTGGAGGGGCAGTGTGGGTGTGTGACACTGCCCCCAAATGTGTGTCGCCAAGGGCGCTGCGTGCCAGTGGCTACCCCCAAACCCATGTCTTCGGTGGGACTAGAACGGCCGTTTTCCCAACCTCCAAATGGTCATACCCTCAAATGAGCGTGTCACTACGGTATGTACAGCAGGGCGTCCGCCCCTGATCTCCCGACCAGCCCCATCAACCGTATTTGCGCATGCCCACGATCTGCTCTGCCCCACACGCTGGACGACGACAAGAACAACCGCTGCCGCGTATTCCGCCGAGTGTATCACCTATTGTGAACGCTGCACCGGCATGCCTGTGTTTCCTGACTGTTGCCCCCCCCCCATCCCCCCGCCGCTTTGCTTCTTCTTCTAAAAAAGGACGACGACAATAGCATCCGCCGCCGAGTGCCTCACCTGTTGTGTACTCTGCACCAGCATGCCTGTATTTCCTGAGAGTTGTCCCCCCCCCCTCCTTCGCCGCTCTGCTTCTTCCTCTAAAAAAGGACGACGACAAGAACATCCGCCGCCGAGTGTACGACGCGTTCAACGTGCTGCTCGCAGTCGGCATCATCGCAAAGGAGGGGAAGAAGGACATTGTGTGGAAGGGGTTCCCAGCGCCGGCGCTGTCAAACCTGGTTGACCTGGAGGTGCGTGCTTGATGACGGTGGATGTTGCTTTGTGACACCCACGGTGACCCTGCTTATGATTTTTAGTTCAAGTCCAGTTTGGGGGTGTTTGGACAATCTTGTGGGGAAGGGGTTCCCGTTGCCAGTGCAGACTAACCTGGCAGACCTGGAGGTGTGTGCTTGATGGAGATGGATGTTGCAGTCGGTGTGACATCACTAGTGCTGTTTAGGGTCCAGGGTTTGGGGGGTTTGGACAATCTTGGATGGAAGGGGTTCCCGTCGCCGGTGCCGACAAAAGCTGACAGACCTGGAGGTAAGTGTGTGTGTGTGTGTGTTTACCGCAGTGCCGCTTAGCCTTGCCGCCAATTTTATGGAAGCCGGAATTAATTTTGATTTCCGCACTGTCGCAACACAAAACACACACACACACACGCAGGCGGAGCAGGCACGGCGCGTGGCTGAGATTTGAGGAGAAGCGCGCACACACACACACACACACACACGCATACACGCACACACGCATGCATACACCGCGCCAACACACCTCGGGCGGTGCAGGCGCGGCGCGTGGCCACACACACACTCTCTGTGCAACCGCACACACACACACACACGCACACACACACGCGCGCATGCACACACGCACGCACGCAGGCAGAGCAGACGCGGCGTGTGGCTGCAATTGAGAAGAAGCACACACACACACACCACGCACACACGCACACACACTCGCACGCATTCACACGCAGGCGGAGCAGACGCGGCGCATGGCTGTGATTGAGATCGCACCGCGCGCGCACACACTCACACACACACACACACACACACAGTCGGAGCAGGCGCTGAGCGTGGCTGCAATTTGAGGAGAAGCGCGCACACACACACGCACACACACTCGCATGCACACGCAGGTGGAGCAGGCGTCGCGCGTGGCTGCGATTGAGATCGCACCGCGCGTGCACACACACACACACGCACGCCTCACGCATGCGCACGCACACACGCAGACGGAGCAGGCGCGGCGCGTGGCTGCGATTGAGAAGAAGCATCCCTCCCCCAACACACACACACGCGCGCACACACGCACACACACACACGCACACACGCAGGCGGAGCAGACGTGGCATGTGGCTGGGATTGAGAAGAAGCACACACACACAAACACACACACCACACACACACGCACACACACACACAAACACACACACGCAGGCGGAGCAGACGCGGCGCATGGCTGTGATTGAGAAGAAGCAGCAGGAGCTGCAGGAGCTCATCAACCAGCACTCAATGGTCAAGGAGCTGTTGGACGTCAACCCGCCGCGCAGGTACGGGTGACACACGCACACACACACACACACATTCGATGGTCAGGGAGCTGCTCGACGTCAACCCGCCGCGCAGGTACGGGTGACGCACACACACACACACACACGCATTCGATGGTCAGGGAGCTACTGGACGTCAACCCGCCGCGCAGGTACGGGTGGCACACACACGCACACACACACACACGCACGCACACACACACACACACACACGCATTCGATGGTCAGAGACCTGGACGTCAGCCCGCCGCGCAGGTATGGGTGGCACACACACGCACGCACACACGCACGCACACACACACACACACACACACGCACACACACACGCACACACACGCACACACACACACACACACATTCGATGGTCAGGGAGCTGCTCGACGTCAACCCGCCGCGCAGGTACGGGCGACGCACACACACACACGCACACACACACACACACACACGCATTCGATAGTCAGGGAGCTACTGGACGTCAACCCGCCGCGCAGGTCCGGGTGGCACACACACACGCACACACACACACACACGCACACACACACACACACACGCGCATTCGATGGTCAGAGAGCTGGACGTCAGCCCGCCGCGCAGGTATGGGTGGCACACACACACACACACACACACACAAACGTGCACACACACACACACACACACGCACGCACACACACACACACACGCATTCGATGGTCAGAGAGCTGGACATCACCCCGCCGCGCAGGTATGGGTGACACACGCGCACACACACACACACATACACTCTACAGTGGTCAGGGAGCTGCTCGACGTCAACCCGCCGCCCAGGTACGGGTGACACACACACACACGCACACACGCACACACGCACACACGCACACACACACATACACTCAATGTTCAGGGAGCTGCTCGACGTCAACCCGCCGCGCAGGTACGGGTGGCACACACACACACACACACACGCATTCGATGAGAGCTGGACGTCACCCCGCCGCACAGGTATGGGTGACACACACACACACACACACGCTCGCACACACACACACACACTCGATGGTCAGGGAGCTGGACGTCAACCCGCCGCGCAGGTACGGGTGACACGCACACACACACACACATACACACGCACACACACACACACACGCATTCCATGGTCAGGGAGCTGTTGGACGTCAACCCGCCGCGCAGGTACGGGTGACACACGCACGCACACATTCCAAATCCAATCCAATCCAACTCGAACATCAAATCAAATCAACTCGCGCGCTAGACCCCGTTTGTGCTGTTCAGTACGAATCCACATCAACTCGATCAAATCCAACTCAATCCAATCCAACACAATCCCCATTTGTGCTGTTCAGTGCAAATCCACTTCAACTCGATCAAATCAAATACAATACAACTCAATCAAATCAAATCGCACCGAGGGCGACCAGATGGCGCTCCAGATCTCATTTGTGCTCCTCAGTATATCCAGTAACAGTAACAGTAACAGTAACACGGGGTTTCTAGCTAAGCAGGCTACTCTTCTACTTGAGGCACCCGCCGATACTCCAGTACACTTGAGTACTAGAGTACCACCTGCTCCCGGCCGATAGACTACCGCTCCCGCCGGCTAGACTACCCCAAACAGCGGTCTCTGAGAGACATGTCCGGCAAGGAGCATATAGGAGAGGACCTTCCTCAGGGTCACAGAAGTGGCCTTGTGGTCAGTCAAGGCGGCAGAGCCGACTGGCGCTGACTGGAGCGGTCCCCGCCTGGCAGTGCACGGCTGTCCAGCTCTCGTTTGCATGGGGCTCAGCCGGCGCCCCATGCCTCATGCATGGCCAGGTCCCACCCTCGAGGGGGGCATGGGCGACAGAGCTGTCATGGAGGCTGCCTGAAGACCTTCCAACGCCAGTCACCGGCAGACGAGCGACCCCGAGGATGAGCGCGGTGACGAACGCTGCGATTGGTGAAGCGGATTTACTCTGTGTTGCCTCGGCGGTCGCCACCGCTGAAGCCGTGATGGTAGCCCGCCTCCACGGGCAGCCATCTTGACCAATGTCCAGCATGCATTGACGGGCGCCAGCTCCTCCGCTCGTCGATCAACTCGTCGAGATCGGTGCCGCATGGCGTCCTGCATGGGGGGAGGATAAGGGCCGTCTCCCAGCACGGGCCGCGGCAGCGCCGCGGCTACTCGCCAAGCCATGGCAGCGCCGGGCAAGTCGCTCCTGAAGTGTTCCACCGAGGGGCACTCTAGCAGGAGCCGGGCCAGTCGTATTTTACCCCGCTCGTCAGCGGCACGGAGATCCTCGTCACCAGCAGCGCCGCATTGCTGGGTCCAGGGCTCGGCGACGAGGACGCGCCTCCGTTAATCGAGCCCCCAATATATCCACTTCAACTCAATCATCAATCCAACTCAACTCAATTCACTCCAACTCAATCCAAACCAACTCACCGCAATCAAATCCATCCAAATCAAATCACATCGCAGCGCGGGCGACTTAGACATGGCGCTCCAGATCCCCTTCGTGCTCGTGACCGCTCGGCCAGAGGCGACGGTCGAGGTGTCGGTGTCCAAGTCGATGGAGGAGGTCGACTTCAAGGTGCGGATGGGGTGTGGAGTGTGTGGATACAGTGTGGATGGTGTGGATGGTGTGGATTCAGTGTGGATGGTGTGGATGGGGTGTGGAGGGTGTGGGTGTGGAGGGAGTGGAGGATGTGGGAGTGTGGAAGGCTGTGGAGGGGGAGGGAGGCCAGAGGCGATGGCCAAGGTGTCGGTGTCCAAATCGCTGGAGGAGGTCGACTTCAAGGTGTTGATGGGGTGTGGAGGGTGTGGGTGTGGAGGATGTGGGTGTGGATACAGTGTGGGAGGGGTGGGAATGTGGAAGGGGTGGAGGAGCAGGGAGGCCAGAGGCGACGGTCGAGGTGTCGGTGTCCAAATCGATGGAGGAGGTCGACTTCAAGGTGTGGATGGGGTGTGGAGGGTGTGGGTGTGGAGGATGTGGGTGTGGATACAGTGTGGGAGGGGTGGGAATGTGGAAGGGTGTGCAGGAGCAGGGAGGCCAGAGGCGACGGCCGAGGTGTCGGTGTCCAAGTCGATGGAGGAGGTCGATTTCAAGGTGTGGATGGGGTGTGGAGGGTGTGGGTGTGGAGGGCGTGGAGGATGTGGGAATGTGGAAGGGTGTGGAGAAAGTGGGAGGGGTGGAAGGGTGTGGAGGGGAAGGGAGGCCAGAGGCGACGGTCGAGGTGTCGGTGTCGGAGTTGATGGAGGAGGTCGACGAAGGTATGTAGCTATGCATGCGTGTGTGCGTGTGTGGTCAATTTTACAGTCTTGTTGGACGCCTTTGATGGCGTACTAGACTTGTGCTTGCGCACTCAATCCCTGAGGCGGATAGCACCCGCACTAGTCCACTGAGTGTGTGTGCGGTGTGTGTGTGTCGGATGGGGTCACTTCAAGGTGTGACGAGGGGATTCGTTATGGGGCGGGCGTGCGCGACGGCCTCGCGCGGAGATTTCCCCCCCGCCTGACGCGTGCATGCCCCTCTGCCGCTCCGTGTGACCCCCCCCCCCCCAATACATCACACTCCACTCCACACTCCACTCCACATTCCAGATCGGGCATGCGCAGAGATTGCGCCCCCGCCTGACGCGTGCATGCCCCTCTGCCGCTCCGTGTGACGACCCCCCCCCCCAATACATCACACTCCACTCCACACTCCACTCCCCATTCCAGATCGGGCGTGCGCGACTTCCGCGTGCATGCCCCTCTGCCGCTCTGTGTGACGATCCCCCCCCCAATAGATCACACTCCAATCCACACTCCAATCCAATCCACTCCACATTCCAGATCGGGCGTGCGCGACGGCCTCGCGCAGAGATTGCGCCCCCGCCTGACGCGTGCATGCCCCTCTGCCGCTCCGTGTGACGACCCCCCCCCCCAATACATCACACTCCACTCCACACTCCACTCCCCATTCCAGATCGGGCGTGCGCGACTTCCGCGTGCATGCCCCTCTGCCGCTCTGTGTGACGATCCCCCCCCCAATAGATCACACTCCAATCCACACTCCAATCCAATCCACTCCACATTCCAGATCGGGCGTGCGCGACGGCCTCGCGCAGAGATTGCGCCCCCGCCTGACGCGTGCATGCCCCTCTGCCGCTCCGTGTGACGACCCCCCCCCCCCAATACATCACACTCCACTCCACACTCCACTCCCCATTCCAGATCGGGCATGCGCGACAGCCTCGCGCAGAGATTGCGCCCCCGCCTGACGCGTGCATGCCCCTCTGCCGCTCCGTGTGACGACCCCCCCCCCCAATACATCACACTCCACTCCACACTCCACTCCCCATTCCAGATCGGGCGTGCGCGACTTCCGCGTGCATGCCCCTCTGCCGCTCTGTGTGACGATCCCCCCCCCAATAGATCACACTCCAATCCACACTCCAATCCAATCCACTCCACATTCCAGATCGGGCGTGCGCGACGGCCTCGCGCAGAGATTGCGCCCCCGCCTGACGCGTGCATGCCCCTCTGCCGCTCCGTGTGACGATCCCCCCCCCAATACATCACACTCCACTCCACACTCCACTCCCCGTTCCAGATCGGGCATGCGCAACGGCCTCGCGCTGAGATTGCGCCGCCGCCTGCCGCGTACATGCCCCTCTGCCGCTCCGTGTGACGACCCCCCCCCCACCACACACACACACACACAATGTACCACACATTGCCCTCCACTCCACGCTCCAGCTCAACGGGCCGTCCTCGCTCCACATCTCTTCTACAAACACAAAACACACACACACACACCATGTGCCGCCCGTGTTCCCCTCCACCCCATGCCAGTTCAACGCGCCGTTCTCGCTCCACGACGACTCGTTCGTGCTCAAGGAGATGATCCGCCACTACGGGTCAATAAGGGCGACGCACGCGTCGATCGCGGCGAAAAAGGTCAGTCGGTCAGCTGTGTATATTGCTAGGCTATGCTGCCGACCCTTCCACACACATGCGCACGCAAACACACACACTGCACACACACACACACATACCCACTATGGGCCGATCAATGCGACACACGCGTCGATCACGGCTGCGACAAAAGTGTGCGTGCACACGCACGCACACAAACACACACACAGCACACGCACGCACACACACACACACACAGCACACGTGCACACACACACGCACACACACGCACACACACACGCACGCGCACGCACACACGCAGAGTGCCGAGCCAGACGTGCAAGCGCAGAGCGCCGAGGCGGACGTGCAAGCGCAGAGTGCCGACGCGAGCGTGCAAGCGCGGAATGCCGACGCGGGCGTGCGCGCCAAGAAGGAGGACGGGGGCGGAGGGGGCGAAGGGGGCGGCATGGTGTTCGGCGCGGCGCCTGGGGGCGCTGGTGCGAGCAGCGGGCTCGGCGCAGTGGGCCACAGCGGACTTGGTTCGATGCCATACGCGCTGCCGTATGTGGCTCCCAGGGCGGGGCTGGGGCGGTGACGTGGGCTGGCGCCTGCTCGTCGCCTCTCTCCCCCCGTGCGCGCACAAGACGATCCGTGGAGTGATGTTGGGGCCGGGGCAGGTTCGGCCGCCGCGGCGTGTGGTGTGCCGCGAGCCCGCTCTTCTCCTCTCACTCCCCCCAGCATGAGAGCAAGCCTATCTTTGGAGTGGTGATGGGTCGGGGCAGGTTACGCCGCCGCGGCGTGAGGTGTGCCGCGCGGGCCGGCTCCTCTCCTCTCTCTCCCCCCAGCGTGTGCACACGCCAATCCAGTGGAGTGGTGGTGGGTCGGGGCAGTGAAGCCGCCGCGGCGTGTAGTGTGCCGCGAGCCCGCTCCTCTCCCTCCCCCCCCCCCCCCCCTCATTACGCGCACAGACCAATCTACCGAGTGGTGGCGCTTCGGACGGGGCGGCCTTGAATCCTCGTGACACCTCATGACATGTCTTTTCGACAAAACTTGTTTACCCTCCAGTCGTGCGTGGCCGTGTGTGCCCGTGGCAGGGTCCACACGCGGCATTATAACTTACGCGCAAAAGTTTTTGCTTTGTTTTAACCAATAGCAAGGGGTGGGGGGAGGTGGCAGGCCGCGTGGCCGCCTCTTCACGCCACTCTATTAGCGCTAGGACATGCAGCACGGAACTTTCCACGCATGGCGTGCTGCGTACTGCCTGGGGTAGGCATATGTGATTCTCACGGCAGTGGAGCAGACAGATGATAATGGGGTGGACACTCACTCAGTTGTATTTAGGGACAGTGGGCTATGGACATGCAGGCATGCCCAATAGCAGAGACGCGCCAGGGATTATGTGACACCCGTCGCTGCTGTAACACACGCACACGCCACCATCACCCACACATGGCGCGCGCCCCTTCCCTTTCATGTGCGGCACCCGCTTTGGTTGGTCGGCTGATAACAGGCGCATGTCACCCGCTGCTGGTCCACATCTCTACTGCCTTCAAACAAGTAGAAGACAGAGAGGTGGACCGCCCTTGTATTGGTGGGACTAAAGGGCTCGGCAAGCAGTCTGTGAAACCCGACGCTGCTGTGAGACACCCGCCGCTTACCGCCTTCCCTGCCCAATATGGAGCGCACGCCTTCGACATTGTGACTGGCCTAGCTCAGCCTGTCACGTCTGCCACGCTTAGTAAGTGTGGAGATGAGAGGCTCAAGAGAGATCCCACATCCTACTTTACGCGTGCAACGTGTGTGCACCGTTTGACGTACCCGGCTGTAACAGACATGGTGCACGCGCCTTCCAACACGTGCGCCTTCGATTGGATTACAGGGGCAGGCCGCGCGCTGGTGGTCCATGTCTCTAATGTCTGTTAAACAAGTAGGAGACAGACAGGTGGTTGCGCGGGGCAGTGCTAGTGTCCCGTGACAGGTGGGTTGCCCTCGCATTGGTGGGGGCCCAAAGGGCCTGTCGAGCAAAGCCCTTTAACGCCCGGGCACCGCCTCGCGCTCGTCTTTCAACGCTTGCAGTATCTTCCGCTGCTGCTCGATCGTGCCCTGCTGCTGCGTGACTATCGCCTCGAGCGACGCCGCGTGCGCCTGCAACGCAGAGTACGCTGCCTGCGGGGATTGTGGGGTGGTGGATGCAGTGAGAGGAAGGGAGAGAGTTGCAGAGGAGAGGCAGGAGGGGCGGAGGCCCTTCATCGCCTGCAGCGACGTCGCGTGTGCCTGCAGCAGCAGAGTATGCAGCGGGCGCAATGAGCGGGGGCGGACAGTTACAGGGCAGAGTGTGTGTGTGTGTGGGGGGGGTGAAGTAGTGACGGAGGCATTTGGCGCGCCTGCAGTTCAGAGTACGCGGCCTGTGGGGTCGGTGGGTGGTGAATGCAATGAGAGGGGGGGGAGTTGCAGGGCCAAGGGAGGAGGGGCGGAGGCCGCAGCTGCGTGAATCGCGCCTCGTGGCCACCAAGGAGGAGGCGCGAGGCAGGCAGGCAGGGGAGGGGTGGAGCAGGCTTGCGA
Organism: Chlamydomonas sp. UWO 241; assembly: GCA_016618255.1. NCBI lineage: Eukaryota > Viridiplantae > Chlorophyta > Chlorophyceae > Chlamydomonadales > Chlamydomonadaceae > Chlamydomonas > Chlamydomonas priscui. Next base: position 282,670 of record VFSX01000189.1, on the reverse strand, counting down.
GCACAGAGAGGTGGCACACCTGCAGCTGCGTGAATCGCGCCTCCAGGCCGCCCACCGCCGGGGCCGGCAGCGCGTGCGCGTGCGTGGGGGGGGCATTGGCGGTCAGCACGGCCCCGCCGTTGACGCTGCGCCCGCGGGACGGCGCCGAGTCGAGCGCGGCGGACGTGGCGGCTTGCCCACCGCCGCCGGGCCTGGCTGCCGATCCTCTCTGCGCAGGTCCGGTGAGGAGGGAGCCGGCGGAGGCGGAAGAGGCCTGGGACGTGGTGGGCGCGGCGGCGGCGGAGAGGCCGCCAGCGGGCGCCGACTGCGCAGCCGTGCCGCGGTACGCGGCTGCATTCTGCCACAGCTGCGACTGTGGCTGTGGCTGTAGCCGTGGCTGTGGCTGCGGCTGCGGCTGTGGCGCCGGCGCCGGCACGAACGCCGGCTTGTCGCCCCAGTCGCCCGAGTCGCCCGCCGCCGTAGCCTGCGCCTGTGCCGCGTTGCGTGGCTGCACCTCGGCCTTCCCCGGCGCCGATCCCACAGCCACTGCAGCACCAGAAGCAGCGGCATTAGCAGCCACCGCTGCGCCGCCCTCCCCACCGCCTCCGTCCTCTGCCTCCAACTCAAAGGCCGGTGCGTCTCCCCAGTCGGCCTCAAACGACTCTTTTGCGGAGAGCGTGCGGCACGGCGGCGCTTCTGGGGCGGATGCGGACGTGGGCAGCGGCGGCGACGCGGCTCTGTCACCGCCCCCTCCCGTCCCCCCTGCCTGGCCGGCAGCCTCCTCCGGACCAGGCGCTGGTGACGGTGCCACAGCTTTGTCCTGTTTCCGGCTCTCGGCGCGCGCCGGCAGCGGCGCAGCCGCTGCGCGGGACCCAGTCGTGGATTCGACATTTTGGGGGCCAGGCGGCGCAGCAGCAGCAGGGGCAGCCGCCGCGGTCGCTAGGATGCTGCCGCTGCCACCGCTGCGGCCGCCGACGACGACGGCGCGCCGCGCCGAGGTGGACGAGGCTTCGAATGGGGAGGCAAAAGCGTCGCTCAGGGCATTGCCGCCGGCTGCAGCGCGCGGCGCGCCACCCGCCGACGACGAGCCGCGTGCGGCGAGCGCGGGCGCGCCCCCGAGGCCCCCGAGGCCGTTGCTGCTGCCGCCAGCAGCGCGCGGCGCGGCGGCCTTAACGGTTGCCGCCGCTTGCGGCGGCGCGCCGCCCGCCGCCGCCAAGCCGCGCGCAGGTGCAGCCGCGGCCGTGCCTGCCGTTGCCAACAAACCCGGCGCGGATGCAAACGCGGGCGCGTCGCAAAAGTCATTGCTGCTGGCGGCAGCGCGCGGCGCGGCGGCCCGCCACATCGCCTGGTCATCGCCCCACTCGGGCACCGCCGCCGCCGCTGCCGCCGCCGCCACGGCCGCGGCACCCTGTGCGTGCTCGCGCGACGAGAATTGCGGCTGCGACTGCGCGCCCGCGCCAGCAGTGGTCGAGAACGCAGGGACGTCGCCCCAGTCGGCTGAGAACGCCGCGGGGACGGCGAGCGTCTCGGCACCGCTGGGCGCCTGCGCCTGCGCCTGCGCCTGTGGTCGTGACTGTGCCTGAGGGGCAGCCGCCTGCGGCCTCGCCTGCGCCTGCGCCTGCGGCCTCGCCTGCGCCTGGGAAGCAGACGCCTGCGCCTGCGCCTGCCCGCCCCGCCCTGCCGGCTCGCCGTGGCCGCATCCGCCTCCGTTGCTGCTCCCCGCGGGCACCCCGCGCGCGCGCGCGAGCTGCGCGCGCACGCTCGCCATGTCTGGCCTCTCGCTGGGGTCCGCCACCAGCATGGTGCGCAGCAGCGCGACCGACGCGGGGCTGCGGTTCGTGGGGGGGTCATACCTGCAGCAGCAGCAGAGGTATATATGTGTGTGTGTGTGTGTATATGTGTGTTCGGATCCAAACCAAACCTCGGCATCCATCGCATCCATCCACAAGGTGCATGGACGCACTCGCACACACACGCACGCAAGCACGTACACACACACACACGCACTCGCACACACACGCACACACATGCACACGCACACACACACGCACACACACGCACGCACGCACGCACCCAACCCACCCACCCCACCCACCCCACGACACCCACCGGCCGTTGAGCACCGCCAGCTTCTGGTCCCCAAACGGCAGTTTTCCGCTGAGCAGCACTGCAAGCAGCACGCCGAGCGCCCACACGTCGACCTTGGTGTCGATGCGCTGGCGCGCGTACAGGTCCCACATCTGCACGCACAGCCCGAAGACAGCAGGCACAGCAATGTCAGAGACGAGGCCAATCGTGAGACAAGGGGCAGGAGGAGTGTTGGGGGTGTTTTCAGAAATGTCCGACTTATGTGGCCGACTTCGGTGGGGATGGCCATATTTACCGCGTGCACGCTGTCTAGGTCCAGTGCGTGCGCACGTGCCGCGCACGCCGTGGGTTGTTGTACCCTCACAGCGCAGCGGACCCCTACCAGGTAGCCAGGCAGCTTCAGTCAGGTCACCCGACTCAGGTGCAGTGATCCTTGGGAAGGATTCAGCAATTAATTATTATTCCGCTTTTCCCGGCCTTTTCCCCTGCACAATTATCTTTTCCCCGCTTTTTCTCACACTGGGGCTCGATTAACGGAGGCGCATTCTCGTCGCCCAGCCCTGGACCCAGCAATGCGGCGCTGCTGGTCACGAGAATCTCCGTGCCGCTGACGAGCGGGGTAAAATACGACTGGCCTGGCTCCTGCTAGACTGCCCCTCGGTGGAACACTACAAGGAGAGGCTTGCCCGGCGCTGCCATGGCGAGTAGCCGCGGCGCTGCCGCGGCCCGTGCTGGGAGACGGCCCTTATCCTCCCCCCATGCAGGACGCCATGCGGCACCGATCTCGACGAGTTGATCGACGAGCGGAGGAGCTGGCGCCCGTCAATGCATGCTGGACATTGGTCAAGATGGCTGCCCGTGGAGGCGGGCTACCATCACGGCTTCAGCGGTGGCGACCGCCGAGGCAACACAGAGTAAATCCGCTTCACCAATCGCAGCGTTCGTCACCGCGCTCATCCTCGGGGTCGCTCGTCTGCCGGTGACTGGCGTTGGAAGGTCTTCAGGCAGCCTCCATGACAACTCTGTCGTCCATGCACCCCTGGAGGGTGGGACCTGGCCATGCATGAGGCATGGGGCGCCGGCTGAGCCCCATGCAAACGAGAGCTGGACAGCCATGCACTGCCAGGCGGGGACCGTTCCAGTCAGCGCCAGTCGGCTCTGCCGGCTTGACTGGCCACAAGGCCACTACTGTGACCCTGAGGAAGGTCCTCTCCTATATGCTCCTTGCCAGACATGTCTCTCAGAGACCGCTGTTTGGGGTAGTCTAGCCGGCGGGAGCGGTAGTCTATCGGCCGGGAGCCGGCAGTACTCTAGTACTTAAGTGTGCTGGAGTATCGGCGGGTGCCTCTAGTAGAAGAGTAGCCTGCTAAGCTGGAAACCCCGTGTTACTTGTTACTTGTTTTCTCACAGTCCCCACACCCCCACCAAATGTGCTCATTCGGACGGCAGATGTGGGTTCAGGTAGTTAAATCACTCTGGCGACCCTGAAACTTGGCAGGGGTGTAGCACAGATCCCAACGAAGGCGTAACAAAAAAAATCTCGATGGCTGTGTTTCCCTATTTTTTGTAAATCGCCACACAAGTGTGGACACCGAAAACAGTGTTTTTTGGGGTGCAAGACCCCCTCCCGGGATCCCCATGCAGTGAAACTCGCTGGGCGCGTCCCCAGTACATCCCCGATGTCGACGAGACTTTCGGGGGGCGCCGGGATCCGCTAAATGAGCGCGCTACACTCCATGCAGCATGCAGACGCGCGCCCATGCGGCACCCACGAAAATCACGCCCACGGACCTGCCGCCGCGGCTCCGGGCCCCATTTAATATACAGAGTGTGCCATGCAAAAATTGCGATGGCCATATTTTTAGATTTTGCCCTGTGTGTTCAGCTTCTGCATTTGCACTATAAGCAGTCCGGCGTCGTGCTCCGGGCCTCCAAGGAAGCCCCATCCGCCCCAGGCTTCATTGGGGTGCTACACGGTCGCATGCAAGCGGCGGAGGGGGGCCGGGGGAACGGTACGTGGCCGTGTTGCATGTTGTCGGGGTTGAACGCCCAAACAACGATCGTTGCCCCAGAGGCAGCGGACGCACCCACGGCGAACCAGACCTCTCTGGTATTGCCATCACTAATCGTATGGCATCGTGCATCGCCTCGCGCAGCACCAGGGGCTGCGGGCACAACCCTGCCCAAACCACCCAAACACGTCACCACCTGGACGCCCCCGGAGGCCTCCCAGCCGCTGTTTGGGGGCACGCATGGCGTTGAGGAGTCACCCACTAGACATCTGCAGCTCGAGGGAGGCCGCGGAGCAGGTGCATGGACACCTCGGCACCACGCCACATTCAAGTTTTGACACCCCAAAACGCGAATGCGCCCACTCCCTGGGGCCTCTGGCAAGCTCTACATATCGCCTGAAGTCCCTATACGCTGAGCCGGTGTTCTTGGAGAGCCCCGGGGCGCCGATAGAGGCCTTCGACCCCCAGCTGTCACTGCCAACACCTATTCCTGCGCCCCTCGTGCATGCCCGCCCCAGTGCGACGCGCGGGATCGATAGCCGGGGATACCGGCTACACACAGGTCGCGGATTCAGCCAAACCATGCCGTGTGTGCGGCGGGAGAGCATCTGCCGTGTGGGGTGCATGCCTCCCAGTCAGGGCATGAGGGGTGTGGGGACTGGCTTTTTCTCGGCACAATTTTTTTCCCCGAGCGGCAAAGCGGAAAAGCGAAATAGCCTAAAAAGCGATTAATAAAAATTCCGCTGAGATTCCGCTCTGAGCGTTATACTGCCATAGCAAGGATCACTGCTCATGTGTCGGGCCGACACAGGTCTTATCAACAGCACTAGCGGCGTCTAAGCGGCGCCACACAGATTACAATATCCATCCTGATCACCTCGGGCGCGCGGTGCGCCGGCGTCGTGTTGTGTCCAGGCAGAGTGGGGGTCCCCTACCACCAGTCGCCAGCCATCCCAGTCAGGTGCTTGGGCTCTATGCGCCAAGCACGGTCTTATATACGCCTGAAGAGGCGTCCCTGACTGCAGCAGGTTAAGGGTTTAGGGTTTAGGGTTGAAGGTTTTTAAACCTAAAGGGTTTAGGGTTTCATCCAGCATGCAGCGTCACCTCAGGCGCGCGGTGCGCCTGCGTCATGTGGCGTCCATGCAGAGCGGGGGCCCCCTACCACCGGTAGCCAGCCATCCCAGTAAGGTGTGTGAGTATTGCAGGGGTCGTTTTTGTCGTTTTTTGTCATTTTGACGACCCTAATCGCGACTTTCGACGATTTACATTAGTTCATCAGTTTCGCAGGGGGGCCAAAACAACACTTTTTCGCAAAGGCAAACCGCATGGTCGGTACACCCGTAGTAGCGGTGTCCCTGACTTAAACATCCAGCATGCAGCATTCACCTCGGGCGCGCGGTATGCCGGCGTCGTGTTGCGCCGGATAGTCTCCTCCTCTGTTGCGCGCTCCTCGGTCGTCTCATATACCTGACAGCACAAGTGTACAGGGTTTGGGGTTTGGGTTTTTTAGGGTTTAGGGTTTTTAAATTAGGTTCTAGTGTCAAAGGGTAAAAGGGTGTTCTCCTGCTCTTTTGCGCGCTCCTCGGTCGTCTCATACACCTGGCAGCACACAGGTGGCAACGGGGGCTCCACAGGTGACTTGCAAAGGTTTTTAGGGTCCAGGGTTGATGGTTTAGGTTGTTAGGTTTTAGGGCTTTAAAGCCATAAATAGGGTAAAGGGTTCCAGGGTTTAAAGGGTCAAGCAGGCTGAAGTCACAGCACAGCAACAGTTACAGTTACAGTTACATCGGCTTTCCAGCAAAGACTACCTCTAGTCCTAGTACCACCGCCTAGACCCAAGTCCAGTTCTGGCCCTAACAATTACTTGTGAGGGGCGGTAGCCACCAGCCGACCGCCTGCCAACGTGTAGTCCCAGAGCAAAAAGGAGAGCTATTGTGCGACGCCTCCAAAATAGTCCTAACTGCTTCTAGGGGATAGGGGGTCAAGTGGCGCTTGCCAATCTACTTGACCGCCGTGGTGGAGGGGCCGGGGCCTGAGGGGCAGCCGGACCGTACACCACGGCTCTCCACCCGACCCTATCCTGAGCACGCTCAAACGCCGTGTCCGAAAAAGTCTTCCAATCAGAACGAGTGCACTAGTTTCGCCTAGCTGCTGAATCAGTAGCTTAAGAAAATAGTGTCGGGAGGAGGCTGGAGGCGGCCCTTGCTGCCGAGCCACATCCATTGTGCAGTCAAAAGTCGTACGAGGAAGACGAGAAGCCGGCATGCGCATCACATGGCATAGCCACTGCATTGATCGCTTTGCCACAAGGCTCTCAATTGGCTCAGTGTCGCACGCCTGCCGAATATAAGTTAATATGTGCCGGTCGACCAGGCGCACACCCAGAATGCGACGAAGGCAGTTAGAGTGGGCCACCTCCAATCGAGTCAGTTGTGTTTTAGTAGGGGCCCATGTTTCGCAGCCGTACAAAAAGTGGGGCAGCACGAAAGTGTTGTAAACCCGCATCTTAGACTGCACTTGCATCTTCTTGCTGGCCCAAATCTTATCAAAAGACGCAAACACGCCCAGCGCGCGACCGACACGCACACCGATCTCCTTTTCCACACCACCACTCTGGGTTATCCAACTCCCTACATACTTAAATGCAGAGACGGTCTTCACTTCACCACCAGTCAGCGCAAACGTGGGCAGATCCGCGTCAAAATCTGCTGGCAAATCATCACTTCTGTCTTGGCGGCGTTGATTTGCATGCCAAAGCTAGAGGACACCTTGTCAAGGATTTTCAGCATAAGCGCCAACTGAGCTGGGTCATGCGAGAACAAACATAAATCGTCGGCATACATCAGCATTACTATGCGCTCAAGCACAGCAACACACGACACAAACCTCTCGTGTTTGCACTGCGGGCACCGCACACACACACACACACACACACACACACACACACACACACACACACACACACACACACCGCAGGCAATGCACACACACACACACACACAGTCGGGGTTCACACGCGTGTGGGTTTAAGGGGAGTGTGCGCTGTGCGTGGGTCCTGACAGCGCACGCCCTTGCAGGGGCGTGTGAGGCACGGTTGCCTGCAGGCACTCACATCCAAATACATCCCCATCCCTCACCTGTGCGCGCGTCGTCGCGCTTCCGAAGTCGCACAGCACCCATCGCCCGTCTTGCGCACGCAGCACGTTCTCTGCCTGCGCCACGTGCGTGCGTGTGTGTATACGTGTGTGTGTGTGTGTGCGTGCGTGTGTGTGTGTGTGCGTGCATGCAGCACGTTCTCAGCCTATGCCGCGTGCGTGTGCGTGCGTGTGTGTGGGGGGTATATTTGCACACAGCATGTTTTCCGCCTAACGTTTGTGTTTGTTTTTATGTATATTTCTAGGAGTCTTCCTATGTGTGCGTGTATTGCTACGTGTATGTGTGTGTGTGCGCGCGCGCACGCAGCATGCTTTCCGCCTGCCATGCGTGCGTGTGTGTGTGTGTGTATGTGTGTGGATGCTCGCCCCACCTTCAAGTCGCGGTGCGCAATCGGCGGCGACGCCGCGTGCATGTGCGCGACGGCCGCGCACATGTCGGCAAACACTGACAGTGCCGTGGGCTCGTCCAGCTGCCACTCGCAGGCCTGTGCAGGCAAATGGTTGGGGCCGCGACCCGGGTCGATTGCCAGTGAGGGTTTGAGGTCAGGGTTTGGGGTTTGGGGTTTCGTCTGCCAGCACTGACAGCGCCGTGGGCTCGTCCAGCTGCCACTCGCAGGCCTGCGACAGTTGGGGGAAGGCAGACTGTTGGGTCAATGAACAGTTAGGGTTAACACCTCAAATGAGGTACAGGGTTTAGGGTCAAGGGCCTCGTCTGCCAGCACTGACAGCGGCGCAGGCTCGTCCAACAGGCCAGCGGAAGTTGGGGAAACAGGTGAACATTTTGGGCCAGTTACCAGTTAGGGTTCACACCGCAAATGAGGTTTAGGGTTTAGGGGTTTTGTCTTCCAGCACTGACAGTGCTAGGCTGTACAGATGCCACTCGCAGGCCTGCGCAGACAAAACAACAGTTTGGGTAAATTGCCGGTTGCGGTTTTGAGCCCAGTTTGAGCCTCAAATGAAGGTCGGGGTTTAGGGTTAAGGGTTTCAAACGTAACACTGACAGCGCCGTGGGCTCTTCTAGCTGCTACTTGCAGGCCTGCGTCAGTTGGGGAAACATAAACATTTTGGGCCAGTTACCAGTTAGGGTTCACACCGCAAATGAGGTTTAGGGTTGAGGGCCGGGTTGAGGGCCTGGTTAGATTTTCAAGGGCTTCGGAACACCGAAACGGGCCCACAACGGGCCCAACGGGCCTACTGTTGAGTTTGGTGCTCCTCACTACACCTGCAGCACGCTTAGCAGCGTCGTTTGGGAGTACTTGAGCAGCATGCAGCCGTCTGTCTCCGCGCCCTCTGGGCCAGACACGGCCGCCGCTAGCGCTGACCTAGGCGACGTTTTTGTTGCAAGGGTTTTGGGCCCAGGGTTTGTGAGCTCACCTGCAGCACGCTCAGCAGCGTCGTTGGCAGAACACGAGCAGCATGTAGCCGTCTGTTTCCGCGCCCTCTGGGCCAGACACGGCCGCAGCTAGCACCGACCTAGGTGACGATTTTGTTGCAAGGGTTTCGGGCCCAGGGTTTGTTAGCCCACCTGCAGCACGCTCAGCAGCGTCGTTGGGCAGTACTATAGCCTTCTGTAACCGCGCCCTCTGGGCCAGACATGGTCGCCGCTAGCACTGACCTAGGTGACGTTTTTGTTGCAAGGGTTTCGGGCCCACAGTTTGTGAGCTCACCTGCAGCACGCTCAGCAGCGTCGTTGGGCAGTACACGAGCAGCATGTAGCCGTCTATTTCTGCGCCCTCTGGACCAGACGGTCCGGCTGCCCCTTAGGCGCCGGACCATCCACCACGGCGGTCAAGTAGATTGGCAAGCGCCACTTGACCCCCTATCCCCTGGAAGCAGTTAGGACCTATTTTGGAGGCGTCGCACTATAGCTCTCCTCTTTGCTCTGGGACTACACGTTGGCAGGCAGCCGGCTGGTGGCTACCGCCCATCACAAGTAATTGTTAGGGCCAGAACTGGACTTGGGTCTAGGCGGTGGTACTAGGACTAGAGGTAGTCTTCGCTGGAAAGCCGATGTAACTGTAACTGTGACTGGGCCAGACATGGCCGCCGCTAGCACCGACCTAGGTGACGTTTTTGTTGCAAGGGTTTCGGGCCCAGGGTTTGTGAGCTCACCTGCAGCACGCTCAGCAGCGTCGTTGGGCAGTACTGTAGCCGTCTGTCTCCGCGCCCTCTGGGCCAGGCACGGCCGCTACAGCCAACCTAGTAACCGTTTTTTTTACGGCTTTCGAATCCTAAACGGGCGTAGGGTGTATAGCTAGCCCACCTGCAGCTCGCCCAGCAGCGTCGTTGGGCAGTACTCGATGCAGCCGTCTGTCTCTACGCCCTCTGGGCCAGACACGGCCGCTATTACGGACCGTGTTTACGATTTCTTTACAAGGCTTCTTTATTATTATAGGGCTTGGGGCCTACGGTTCACACACCTGCAGCACGCTCAGCAGCGTCGTTGGGCAGTACTCGAGCAGCATGTATCCGTCCGTCTCTACGCCCTCTGGGCCAGACACGGCCGCCGCGACGAGGCGTACGATATTGGGGTGGCCCTGAAGCTGCGGGGTGGGCAGGGCGGGGGTGGGCAGGGCTGGGCGGGGGGCAGTGGTTCTGATGGGCAATCCGCGACCCGCAAAAGTGCACTTCCGGGTTGAGGCTGCCCGATTTCGGCTGGCGCTGCGGGTTGAAATCGCGCAAATTGGGGTGGCCCTGGAGCTGTGCGGTGCGGGCAGGGCGGGCGTGTGCAGGGTTGGGCAGCAGTGGTGTCATTAGCGCCCCCGCAGCGCCCGCAGATTCCGCTGCGGGGGCAAACCAGGAAATTTGGGGGGAACTGCGGGGGGCGGATCGCGAAAAAATTGCTCCGAAAGTGTAAAACTTGATGATTTCCACACGTTCCTGCGAACAAAGACGCCTCCTGCGGGGGCGATTCGGCATGTTCCCTCCTGTGTTGAGGGTGAAAACAGGACATTCGTAGTTTTCTTAATGACACCACTGGTGGGCAGTGGTGGGCAGGGCAGGGGTGGCCCTGGAGCTGCGGGTGGTAAGGGCAGGGCGGGGGGCAGTGGTCCCGATGGGAAATCCGCAACCCGCAATAATTTAGGGTTTAGGGTTAAGTCTTTTTTCAAGTTTAGGTTTCTTAAACCTTAAGCCCTTAACGCCTAGTGCGTTTCCGGGTTGAGACTGGCCGATTTGGGCGGGGGGGGGGGGGGCGCAGTAGGCTTGCTGTGGTCGAGTCACAGTCTGTCGGACGCCGGACGCCTTGGTGCAATGTTAGGGTCGTCATCTAAGACTAGGAGGGAGTGTTGGGGGATTTGCTTCCTGGTGATCAATGCCCTCGTTTTTTTCAGGGGAGTCAGTGTTGAGGGAGTTACGGGGCCTCAAAATCTATACTTGATATAATCTGCCCCCCGCCCCCCCTGCTGCACCTCGGTCCACATGTCACGCCCTGCTCCAGCTCATCTGCCCCATCCGCCCCGCCCTGCTCATGCATGCATGGTGCGACACACACCAGTGTCAGCGTCTGCGCCTCGGTCCACATGTCACGCCCATCTGCCCTGCTCCTGCTTATCTGCCCTGCTCACCTGCCCAGCTCATATGCTCTGCTCGTCTGCCCTGCCCTGCCTATGCGCATGCACGCATGGCGCGACACACACCAGTGTCAGCGTCGGCGCCTCGGTCCACATGTCACGCCCATCTGCCTGTTCCTGCTCATCTGCCCTGCCCTGTCCATGCTCATGCGCGCATGGTGCGACACACACCAGTGTCAGCGTCTGCGCCTCGGTCCACATGTCGGCCATCGCTGCCTTGTCAGCGAGCCGCATGTGCTTCACCGCAAATGTCTCGCCGCTGCAGGGAAGGGCAGGGGTTCCGGGCGGGCATTGAGGCAGCGAGTGGTGGCAGTGGCACTGTGCACCCTGCACCCTGTGGCGGTCCTGTGTGTGAACAGGGACAATGCGGTGCCGTGGGGCTATGCACACATACACACGCACGCACACACACACACACACACATGCACATGCACGCACGCACACACGCACGCACACACTCACGCATGCACACACACACATGCACACGCTCGCACGCCCGCCCGCACACACACACACACACACACACACATGCACACTCACACACACACACACACGCACGTGCGCATGCACACACGCATGCACGCACACACACACGCATTCACATGTAGCAGACATCGTCACACGGTGCCAATGTGTAGCCGTGCACACACCTGCTCGTGTCGACCGCCCTGTACACCGTTGCCAGCCCACCCTCGCCCAGCACTGACTCCGCCCGCATGCTGTGCGCGCCAATCTGCACGGTCTGCGCAATGCAGCGGCCGGCGAGGGAGGCATGTGTGTGTGGCCACTTGCGCGCACGTGTGTGTGTGTGTGTGTGTGTGTGCACGTGTGTGTGTGTGTGTGTGTGTGACCCCCCTATGTGTGTGGGGTGTGCACGTGTGTTCGCGTATGTGTGTGCGTGTGTGTGCCATGGGGCCCGCTGAGCATGCGGGCCCCATGCATGCATGCAACGATTCCAGAGGCCAATCAGAGGCTCCAGAGCAGCCGCACACCGCCCGTGACACTTCAGCACATCACCATGGTGGCGTGAGTGAGGGGGGGAACTGTGATGAAGGGGCGGATGCACCTGGTGGGCGGATGGGCGTATCCATTCTGGCATGCGTGCTTGCATGGTGTTGCATGTGCACGTGCGCACCTTTCCCAGCAGCGGGTGCTGCGATGTGGCCTTTGCCGGCCTGGGGGCGGACACGCGTCCCAGCAGCTTCATCATTGCTGCGACAAGACCCAAATGGGTCTCCTACTCTAGGAGCGCTTGCTCCTCGCTCCACCGACCCCCAACTAAACGTTCAATCACCCGGGTGACCCAAGTATAGGGGCGAGAGAGGGGCGTCCTTTCGCCAGTAATATGCGAGTGTGGCCCCCCCACCTTCAGCCCCGCTGCCTTGCTTGTATCTCCTCCACTACTGGATAGAACTTCTATTGCATTGTTTAATCGCGAGGAGGAGCGTCCTCCCGTGCTCCCCCCGCCCTTGAGCAACACCCCCCTCCCAGTCACGACGAGGGCACGAGCATGGACGTGCCCACCATTGAGTCGGTGGACGGGGAGGTGTTTCCCATAGAAAAGGCGCGCAAGATGGCGCAAAGATGTGAGTAGACAAGGCATGCATGCACACACATGCGCACTCGCCATGCATGCACACACATAGGTGGCACGCATGGGTCACCGCATGGCAGCATGCCTAGGGCTGGCATCGCTGCAGGCCGTGTGCGCCCCTCCCCACCACCCCCCTTCCCCTGCACTGCATGCCGCGTGACCCACCATGCAGCCCCCCGCGTGTCGTGTGACCCCGACCATGCACGCACGCACGCACGTGCACGCAGTCTTCTACTTTGGCTTCGCCTTCCTGCCGTGGCTCTGGTTCACGTCCGTGTGGCTCTTCTGGCACGAGTTCCGTGGACGACCGGGGGCAGACCCTGAGATCAAGAAATGTGAGTTCTCGAGGGGCGTGCGGAGCCGGCTTGGCGTTGGCATGTCGCACGCGGGGAGCAGGAGGGCGGCCTTACTTCGGGGCCACGTCGCATTCACAGTGCACACACACACACACGCGGGCACACACATGCATTCACCTCACGTGGGCTGTGCCGCCGCCACCCACCCACCCCGTAGACACTCGGTGGTCTGCGATCGGGTTTGCCTTCGCGACTATCATCTTCCTGCCCTGGTTCCTCCTCTACATCATCGCCGGCGACACAGTGCTCGACCCGTACACGTACTACATCCTTGACGCCACGCGGCTCAACGTGGCAGCGCTGGGGCTCCCCAGCTCATGAGTCGTCGTGCCGCATGCACACGCTTGTAACAGTAACAGTAACACGGGGTTTCCAGCTAAGCAGGCTACTCTTCTACTAGAGACACCCGCCGATACTCCAGCACACTTAAGTACTAGAGTACCGCCGGCTCCCGGCCGATAGACTACCGCTCCCGCCGGCTAGACTACCCCAAACAGCGGTCTCTGAGAGACATGTCTGGCAAGGAGCATATAGGAGAGGACCTTCCTCAGGGTCACAGTAGTGGCCTTGTGGCCAGTCAAGCCGGCAGAGCCGACTGGCGCTGACTGGAACGGTCCCCGCCTGGCAGTGCATGGCTGTCCAGCTCTCGTTTGCATGGGGCTCAGCCGGCGCCCCATGCCTCATGCATGGCCAGGTCCCACCCTCCAGGGGTGCATGGACGACAGAGTTGTCATGGAGGCTGCCTGAAGACCTTCCAACGCCAGTCACCGGCAGACGAGCGACCCCGAGGATGAGCGCGGTGACGAACGCTGCGATTGGTGAAGCGGATTTACTCTGTGTTGCCTCGGCGGTCGCCACCGCTGAAGCCGTGATGGTAGCCCGCCTCCACGGGCAGCCATCTTGACCAATGTCCAGCATGCATTGACGGGCGCCAGCTCCGCTCGTCGATCAACTCGACGAGATCGGTGCTGCATGGCGTCCTGCATGGGGGGAGGATAAGGGCCGTCTCCCAGCACGGGCCGCGGCAGCGCCGCGGCTACTCGCCAAGCCATGGCAGCACCGGGCAAGCCGCTCCTGAAGTGTTCCACCGAGGGGCAGTCTAGCAGGAGCCGGGCCAGTCGTATTTTACCCCGCTCGTCAGCGGCACGGAGATCCTCGTCACCAGCAGCGCCGCATTGCTGGGTCCAGGGCTCGGCGACGAGAACGCGCCTCCGTTAATCGAGCCACACGCTTGTATCAAAACTCTATCAGTGGATCGAACTCTATCAGTGGACAATAAGCTGATCGATCGGCGACGGGTGGTGTTGAATAGTTAAGGTAGCAAGGTAGTTAAGGCAGCGGTAGTTCAGTAGTTCAGTAGTTCCTCGCCGCCAAGGCAGCGGGGAAGCGGGCGCAGTTCCACCGCGCGCGCCTCGTCGTTGACGGCGAGCGGGTGCCTGCACCTGCTTGCTAGATGGCATTCCTTCTGGGGGTGTTTTTTGAAGGGGAGGTGGCGCCACACGCGTGCGGTGGCGGGTGCGGTGTGGTCGCTGAGTAGAGTGCTGCGGCGGGTGTGCTACTAGCCCCGCTTCCGGTGGTCTGGGGGAGGGCTGTTTGGTCCCTTCATGGTTTTATACCTTGGGTCCGCCCTCTGGCCATTTGAGGGGCTGGGTGTGCAGCCTGCACAGTGGTGCTGCTTGCTTGGCGCCCGCCACCAAGTGTGGATGGCGTTACCGTGGGCTACTTGTAGCTTGACCTTTTGTGGGCCTTGAGCCTTGTTTCTCTAAGTCCCACTGGAGCTTTGGAACCGTACGTGTGACCGCCAGAAGTGGATTGTAAAACTCTCATCATCATTCAGTAGCACAGGAGGGAAGAGCCCGTGTGGAGTTCGTGAAGACGTGTGAGTGGGGGAGACGGGCAGCCGCGAGCGCGACACCTCGTGTGCACCAGCACCAGCATGTGGCGCACGCCCGGCTCCTCCTCTTGTGCGCGCTCTTGAATTACACATGGCGCGTTGCCATCATGCGCGCTGCGCACTGCGTCTGGCGTCTGCCAATTTTGCATCCCACACTCGGACGCTTCGCAATGTGCGGAGAACCCCCCGATTCCCTCAATCCCCGGCCCCGCTGCCGCCCCTATCGCTAGTACGAACTTGCAGGGGAACAGTTCGCCAAGATGATGCCCGGCTTTGGAATGGTGAGGCCAAGGAGGCTGTCTGGCTGCATGGCGCAGATCAGGGACGCGCGCCACTGCTTGGAGCCCCCTCCCCCCCTGTCCCCCACCTCACACATGTCCTCCCCTGTCCGCAGCAACCCCAAATTATTTTGCTTAAGGAGGGGACAGACACGAGTCAGGGCAAGCCACAGCTCATCTCCAACATCAATGCCTGCATGGCGGTCGCTGACACCGTGCGCACGACGCTGGGGCCGCGCGGCATGGACAAGCTGATCCACAACGACAGGGCGAGTGCAGCTGGGGTGGCTGCTGCACGAGGGCTGCCTCCATGCACACACACACACACGCGGGCTCGCCATGCATGCCCCTGCGCGCTTCCCCGCCCCAGATTAGCGCGTCGAAGGTGTATCAAGGTGACACAGGCGCTGTGTCGCCACGTGCGGGCCGCGGAGGCTGATGGATCGCTCACAAGATCGCCTTTGAACTGCGTGCCTGTGCGCAGGGCGTGACCATCTCCAACGACGGCGCCACCATCATGAAGCTGCTGGAGATCGTGCACCCTGCGGCCAAGTCGCTGGTGGACGTGTCGCTGGCGCAGGACGCCGAGGTGATGCATGTGCATGGGCAGCGTCTTGGTCTCGCAGCACGGCCTCAATGCGGGACACCATCCCAACACCGCATGCATGGCGCCTATGCGTTCGTAGGTCGGCGACGGCACCACATCTGTCGTCATCCTGGCGGGCGAGTTCCTGAAGGAGGCAAAGCCGTTCGTCGAGGAGGGCGTGCACCCGCGGGTGTGTGTGCACGCGTGTGCGTGTGCCGCATGCAGATCGCAGAGCGCCGCTCGCATGCGCAGCGGCCAGCTGGTGCACGCGCCCAGTGCGCGTGCGCCCCCAGTGCAGCCATGCGGCCATGCGTCTCCTTTGAGCCATGCGGACGCACGCGTGCGCTTCATCACGTCGCAGTGCCGCCCAGCAGCCGCCATGGCATGCGATGCCGCACACAGCGTGTGCGCACACATGAGACACACACACACAACGCACGCCACTCACTGCGCAGTCGATCATCAAGGCGTACCGCATGGCGTGCGAGATCGCCGTTTCCAAGATCAAGGAGCTGTCGATCAGCCTGGAGGGTAAGGGCGCTGCTGAGAAGATCGATCTGCTCAAGAAGTGCGCGCAAACAACGCTCAACTCAAAGCTCGTTTCGGGCGAGAAGGAGTTCTTTGCGCAGATGGTTGTCGATGCGGTGTCGTCGCTCGACCCGGAGCTGGTCGACCTCAAGGTGGGCGTTAGCTCTTTCTCTCTCTCTTTTTTTTTTGATTTGTTAGACCGAGGACTCGTGGGGCTTGGTGGGTGATATCAGATGGTGCCTGGTATCAGATGGTCGTCGACGCGGTGTCCTCTCCCTCGAACCCGGGCTGGTGGAGGGAGCGTTGGTGCGACGGCGTGTGGGGCGTGTGGGTCAAGGCGCGTGTCGTGAGATGGTCGTCGACGCAGTGTCCTCTCTCGACCCAAAGCTGGCCGATCCCAAGACCAAGGCGTTTTGGGGGGGGCGGGGCGTGGTTTGTGTATGTGTGAGGGGAGGGGTGCACAGGCACGGCGGCTGCATGCGTGTGTGCGTGCGGGAGAGGGAGAGAGCCGCGGCTGACAGCTGCCCCCCTCCCCCCGGAAACGCCAGATGATTGGCATCAAGAAGGTCCAGGGCGGCGGCCTGCGCGACTCGTTCCTCGTGGACGGCGTCGCGTTCAAGAAGACGTTCTCATACGCCGGGTTTGAGCAGCAGCCAAAGTACTTTGACAACCCGAAGCTGCTGCTGCTCAACATCGAGCTCGAGCTCAAGGTGCGTGTGTGTGTGTGTGTGTGTGTGTGTCAGTACGGGGGGGGGGGGGGGGGCACGTGGATACTGGCGCGCGGTCCTGGCAGTCCCACACATGCACTCTTCACGCGCGCATACACACGCACTCATTCTGAGCTCAAGGTGCGTGTGTGTGTGTGTCTGGGGGGGGGGAGGGGGGGCACGGTTTATGTGTATCGCCGACATCTCTCCCACACCACACCACCACACACACACACAGACACTCGTGCACTCTCTCCCTCTCTCTCTTTTGCAGAGCGAGCGCGAGAACGCTGAGATCCGTCTCGACGACCCCGCCGCGTACACACGCGTGCACACACACACACACATACACACACACGCATGCACACACGTAGACGGACCCACCATACACACACACACACACCTGCCCACCCACAGCGAGCATGAGAACGCTTGAGATCCGCCTCGACAACCCCCACAGCACATGCTCTGTCACGCACACACTCATTCTCTGAAGAGTGAGCGCGAGAACGCTGACATCCGTCTCGACGACCCTGTCGCGTACACACGCGCGCGCACACACACATGCACACACACAGACACACACACACACACACACTCTGCAGAGCGAGCGAGAGAACGCTGAGATCCGTCTCGACGACCCCGCTGCATACCAGTCGATCGTCGACGCCGAGTGGAACATCATTTACGAGAAGCTGGACAGCTGCATCAGGTGCGTGTGTGTGCGTGTGTGTGTGGGGGGGGGGTCAGAGTGGAAGCCAAGTGGAACATCATTTACGAGCATCAGGTGCGTGTGTGTGGTGAGCTCATCCCCCACCCACCCACCCACCCCACCCCCCAAGTAAACCCTAAACCCAAGCCCCCACCTCTCACACCCACCCACGCACACACACCAGGTCTGGCGCCCAGATCGTCCTCTCCCGCCTCGCAATCGGCGACCTCGCGACTCAGTACTTTGCAGACCACGGCGTGTTCTGCGCGGGGCGCGTGGAGCCTGGCGACATGGAGCGCGTGATGAAGGTGAGGGCCCGGAAGCTGCCCAGCAGCTGCTGGGAAGCTGCACAGAAGCTGCCCGGAAGCTGGTCCGTGTGTGTGTTTTGGGGGTGGCTGGTGGTGGTGTGTGTGCTGCGTGTTCTGCGCGGGGCGCATGGAGCCTGGCGACTTGGAGCGCGTGATGAAGGGGTGAGGCCCGGAAGCTGCCCAGCAGCTGCTTGGAAGCTGGTCCAACACGAGCGTGTGTGTGTGTGCGTGTGTGTGTGTGTATTGGGGTGCTGGTGGTGGTGCATGTCTTGCGCGGGGCGCGGGGAGCCTGGCGACATGGAGCACGTGATGAAGGTGTGGGGCTTTACTCAACTCAACCCTTTAGTTAGGGTTTAAACCCTTGAACTCAAAATAGGGTTCAAGGGTTTAAACTAATGAATCGAGTTTTTTAGATTGTCTGTTCGGGTTTCGAGGTGTCGGGCTCCCCGGAGGCGCGATGACGCCGCTACTGCAGTTTGCTATGGTGTGTGTGGGGGGGGGGCGAGGGTTGACCTTTGGAGCGTGTGTGAGTATCTGTGTGTGTGTGTGTGTGTGTCGGCGTGGCTGATCGTGAGGTGAGGGGGGCGGGGGGAGGGGGGGGTCACTGTAGCAGAAGGCGCTTGGTCCCCTGCCTGCACATTCACACTTGCATGCACACGCGCACACACACACACACGCACACACATGCACGCACGCACACACACACATACACACCCTCCTTTCAGGCGACTGGTGCGCGTGTGCAGACGACCGTCAACGGGCTCACACTAGACAGCGCCAAGGGCGTGCTCGGCACGTGCGCGACGTTTGAGGAGCGCCAGGTGTGTGTGTGTGTGTGTGTGTGTGAGAGAGAGCTGAGGGCATGGTTGGCATGTGCGCGCCGTGCCATGTGTGTGTGTGTGCGCGTGCGTGTGTGAGAGAGTGCCAAGGGCGTGCTCGGCACGTGCGTGACGTTTTAGGAGCGCCAGGTGTGTGTGTGTGCGTGTGTGCGTGTGTGAGACAACTGAGGATGTGGTTGGCACATGTGCGTCGTTTGGAGGGCCCGGTGTGTGTGTGTGTGAGAGAGAGAGCCATGGCTCGTTGCGCCGGGTGTGTGTGTGCGTGTGTGTGTGTGTGCGTGCGTGCATGTCAGACAGATAGACAACCAAGGGCGTGCTCGGCACGTACGCGCCGTTTGGGGAGCGCCATGTGTGTGTGTGCGTGTGTGAGACGACCGAGGGCGTGGTTGGCACATGTGCGCCGTTTGGGGAGCGCCAGGTGTGTGTGTGTGTGTGAGAGAGAGAGAGAGCCAAGGGCGTGTTCGACACGTGCGCGGCGTGTGAGGAGCGCCCGGTGTGTGTGTGCGCGTGTGCGTACGCGCATGTGCATGTGAGAGACGTCCGAGGGCGTGGTTGGCACGTGCGCGCTGTTTGGGGAGCAACCGGTGCGCGCGTCATGTACACACGCACGTACACATGTGCACACACACAAACACATGCACACACACACACATGCACACGCGCACACACACAAACTTCTCCACAATCCACTTTCACCAAGTCGGCGTCGAGCGCTACAACCTCTTCAAGGGCTGCCCCCAGGCGCACACACACGCACACACACACACACACTTCCAGTTTACGTTGCAGCACCCCCACCCCCTCTTCCCCTGCGCACACAAACACACCTCCACAATCCACTTTCCCCAGGTCGGCGCAGAGCGCTACAACCTCTTCAAGGGCTGCCCGCAGGCGCGCACCGCGACGATCGTGCTGCGCGGCGGCAGCGAGCAGTTCATCGACGAGGCCGACCGCTCGCTCCACGACGCCATCTGCATCGTGCGGAGAGCGCTGAAGCATGCAGAGGTGCGCGCTTGTGTGTGCGGCCGCAGTGTCCGCGTGTGCACAATTTGGTCACGATCTCCGCACGCGCACACACACGCACACACACACACACTGCCCACACCCAAATTGCACACCCAGATCACACACACACACTGCACACTCAGATTGTGCCGGGCGGCGGCGCGATTGAGATGGAGATCAGTCGGCACCTTCGCGAGGCTGCGCTTAAGCAGACGTCCAAGGCGCAGCTGTTCATTAAGGCGTTTGCAAAGGCGCTCGAGGTCATCCCGCGCCAGGTGCGTTTGCGCGCGTGTGTGTGTGTGTGTGTGTGTGTGGAGAGAGACGGTGGGCGGGAGAGCGGGTGTGTTTTGCGTGCCGCGTATTGCTTGCGGTGCGTACTGCGTATGTTGTGTGATGAGGCGTTTGCAGAGGCGCTCGTGGTCATCCCGCGCCAGGTGCGTGTTTGCGTGTGCGGTAGGGGATAAGAGAGATGGGGAGAGAGGGAGGGGGCGAGGGAGGGAGGGAGGTGGAGGGAGTATCCTGCGCGTTGCGTGTTCATCAAGGCGTTTGCAAAGGCGCTCGAGGTCACCCACGCCAGGTGCGTGTTTGCGTGTGCGTTAGGGGATGAGAGAGAGGGGGAGAGAGGGGGGGGGAGAGTGTGCTGCGCTGTGCGTTGCGTGTCCATCAAGGCGTTTGCAAAGGCGCTCGAGGTCATCCCGCACTAGGTGCGTGTTTGCGTGTGCGCTAGGGGAAGAGAGAGAGGGGGAGAGAGGAGGGGGGGGGGGAGAGAGGTGGAGGGAGCGTGTTGTGCTGCGCGTTGCGTGTTCACCAAGGCGTCTGCAAAGGCGCTCGAGGTCATCCCGCGCCAGGCGCGTTTGCGGGTGCGTTGGGGGAAGAGGGACAGGGGGAGAGAGGGAGGGGAGGAGAGTGTTTTGTGCTGCGTGTTGCGTGTCGATCAAGGCGTTTACACAGGCGCTCGAGGTCATCCCGCGCCAGGCGCGTTTGCGGGTGCGTTGGGGGGAGAGAGAGAGGGGGAGAGAGGGAGGGGAGGAGAGTGTGCTGCGCGTTGCATGTTGATCAAGGCGTTTGCACAAGCGCTCGAGGTCGCGCCAGGTGCGTGTGCTTTAGGGAGAGGGAAAGAGTGGGTGGGAGAAGCCCATGCGTATTGTTTGCATGTGTTATGTGTTTGTTGCGTGTTCATCGAGGCGTGTGCAAAGGCGCTCGAGGTCATCCCGCGCCAGGTGCGTTTGTGACAAGAGGGAGGGAGGGAGGCACCGTGTGCGCTGCTTGCGCTCCTCCTGCCAATGCTGCTGCAACACACACACACACACCTTACACACAACACACACTCGCCGCACACACACCGCAGCTGTGCTCCAATGCCGGCTTTGACGCCCACCAACGTGTTCAACAAGCTGCGCCAGAAGCACGCGCCCCTCCCCCCAAACGCACACACACACACACATGCCCCCCATGCGCAGCTGTGCTCCAACGCCGGCTTTGACGCCACCGACCTGCTCAACAAGCTGCGCCAGAAGCACGCCCCCCTCTCCCCCAAACGCCCACACACACACACATGCCCCCCATTCGCAGCTGTGCTTCAACGCCGGCTTTGTCGCCACCGACCTGCTCAACAAGCTGCGCCAGAAGCACGCCCCCCTCCCCTCCAAACGCACACACACACACACATGCCCCCCATCCGCAGCTGTGCTCCAACGCCGGCTTTGACGCCACCGACCTGCTCAACAAGCTGCGCCAGAAGCCCGCCCCCCCCCCAAACGGACACACACACACACATGCCCCCCATCCGTAGCTGTGCTCCAACGCCGGCTTTGACGCCACCGACGTGCTCAACAAGCTGCGCCAGAAGCACGCGCTCGCTGACGGCTCCGGCCGTAACTTTGGCGTCGACGTGAACACGGGAGGCGTGGTCGACACGTACGACGCGTTCGTGTGGTGGGTACCGGGCTTGTGAATTTTTGGGGGTGCTTTAGGGCAGTCTTTCCTGGGGGGGTTCTGAATCACGGGGGGTTCTGAGTCCCAATCACGGCACGGGCGGCGTGGTCGCCACGTACGACGCGTTCGTGTGGTGGGTACCGGGCTTGTGTTTTTTGGAGGTGCTTAAGGGTAGTCTTTCGGGGGGGGGGGGGGGTCTGAATCCCCATCACGGCACGGGCAGTGTGGTGGACACGTACGACGCGTTCGTGTGGTGGGTACCGGGCTTGTGGTTTTGGGGGGTGCTCAAGGGTAGTCTTTCAGGGGAAGGGGGAGGTCTGAATCCCAATCACGGTACGGGCAGCGTGGTGGACACGTACGACGCGTTCGTGTGGTGGGTGCGGGGCTTGTGGTATTTGGGGAGGTTCAAGGTTGAGGGTCGTCCCTCAATCCGAATCCTGAACTATGGTTGATGTGAGCGCGGGGCGGAGTTGTGCGTGCCCCCCCCCCCCCCCCGCCTCTCCCCCCCTTCCTTGCACCCGCTCTTCCACTGGGAGCCGTCGCTCGTGAAGCTCTGCACACCTGCATCTGCTCCCCCCCCCCTTTTTGTCACCCAACATTCAACACCCACCAACACCCACCAACACCCACCCACACCCACCAACACCCACCAACACCCCATCAACCTCGCTCCCTCGCACCCGCTCAACCCACAGGAGCCGCCCCTCGTCAAGCCCTCCCTCGTCGCCTGCCCCCACCCACCCACCCATTCACCCTCACACCCGCTACATCCACAGGGAGCCGTCCCTCGTCAAGCTCAACGCGATTGCGTCTGCGACCGAGGCCGCGTGCCTCATCCTGTCGGTCGACGAGACCGTGCGCAACCCAAAGTCAGAGGACCCGCAGAACAGCCAGCCCGCGCGCGGGGGGGGCGGCCGCGGGCGTGGGGGCGGCCGAGGGCGCGGCATGCGCCGCTGAGCGGAGCGATGGACGAGCGTCCCCGCTGTCGGTTGGTTGTTGGTCTGTCGCTGATGCGTAAGTGAGCGAGCGCGCGCGGCGGTGCGATGGACGAGCGTGCCTGCTGTCAGTCCGTCGCTGATGCGCGAGCGCGCGTGGCAGTGCACGCACCACTGAGCAGAGCGCAGCGGGGCGATGGACGAGCGTGCCTGCTGTCGGTTGGTTGTTGGTCTGTCGCTGATGCGCGAGCTGACGGACGAGCTGATGCACGAGCTGATGGACGAGCGTGCGCGGGCGTGCGCGATCACGCGCGGCGGTGCATGCGCACCCACCCAACCCCACCCGCGTGGGGTGGTGACGGCGCGGCGCCGCAGAGCGCAGCTGGTGATCGCACCCCCGGTGGGATATATCTCCGTACAGGTGTGACCGGCCTGACTCGGCCTGTCGCATATATATAAAAGTGACGAGCCGAGCCATGCCAGTCACGAGTGCCGCCGAGTGCTAGCGCTGGCGGTACATGCCCCGCACACCGGAGCGAGCGAGCGCTAGCGCCGGCGGCATGACTTCGCTGATCGGAGCGACCCCACCCACCCCGCGGCCGGGGGGGGGGCGTGGCACACACATGCTGCCGCTGCCGGTGGTCCTCCCGGCTCGCCCACTAGTCGCGAGGTCGGGAGAGACGGCGGCGGGCGCGCGGCGACGGTGGTGGGGGCATGTGGTGGTGGGGGGGGCTGCCGCGAGGCTGCGCCCGCACACTCTGCTTCGGCACCGCATGCAGCGTCAGGGCCCAGTGGTTGCGGGCGGCCGACGGGGCTGGCGCCACTGCGACTTATACAGCCCTGAAGGAGTGGGGCAGGGGGGGGGTGAGGTGTGTTGGGCCATCTTGTGTAACGTGCGAGCAGGTTTCGTCCCTCCTCCTAAACCCTCGTCCCGACCGATAAAGGAGACGAGAGGGGGGACAGACCGCCAACCGGTGGAGCTGCAGGGCTAATGTCTACCTTCGATTGGAGACGAAGAGGCGGGCGGAGGGCTTCTCATGTGGTCGCTTAGTTTGTGACCCGATCGTGACTGTCGACTGCCTCTTTGGTCTTGACTGCGACTCGATCCGGGCCGTCCGTCAGTTACAGTGGGGCGACCCATATGATAGGAGACGACAACCACCAACAAAAACACTCCCCTCGAGACCTGCGCGCATGTACGGACAAGCGAGGAGCTAGCAGGGGGCCGCGGGCTCGGCGGGGTGGTGCTGCACTCGCCGCCACCCCACCGATACACACGAGCCCCCTCATCATTCGCACGCGCGCGCGCGCCCTGCCCTCAATCAATCATCAGTGCTCGCCCTCCTCGGGCTCGGGGTTGAGCCGGATGAGGTCGTCGATGCGCAGGATGGTGATCGCCGCCTCGGTCGCAAACTGGATCATCTTGACCTTGGACATCGCGGGCTCGAGCACGCCGGCCTCGACATTGTTGCGCACCTGCGGGTGCGTGCGTGTGTGTGTGTTGTGTGTGTGTGCATCTGGGTGTGTCAGCACGCCAGCCTCGACGTTGTTGCGCACATGAGGGTGTGTGTGCGTGCGTGTGTGTGTGTGCAGCTGGGCGTGTCAGCACGCCGGCCTCGACGTTGTTGCGCACCTGAGTGTGTGTGTGTGTGCAGCTGTGTGTGTGTGTGTGCGCGCAGCTGGGTGTGTCAGCACACCGACCTCGACGTTAAGCACCTGAGGGTGCGTGCGTGTGTGTGTGTGCAGCTGGGTGTGTGCAGCTGGGTGTGTGCAGCTGGGTGTGAGCACGCCAGCCTCCATGCTGCGCGCCTGAGGGTGCGTGCGTTCGTGTGTGTGTGTGTGCAGCTGTGTGTGTGTGTGTCTGTGTGCAGCTGGGTGAGTCAGCACGTCAGCCTCGACGTCGTTCCGCACTTGAGGGTGCGTGTGCATGCGTGTGAGTGTATATGTGTGCATGCGTCCCGCCTCGACGCGTGTGTGTGTGTATGTGGCTGCATGAGAGCGCGCGCACGCGGCACGAAACGCACGTTTTTTTCCTTCCAGTTTTGGTTACTTTCGGTTAGCCTCCTTACCTTGGCCTCTACCAGGTCCATCTGCGCGAGCGCCTTGTCGCCCGCGCTCGTCTAACACGGGTTACTTCTCTCAATTTTCGGATCGACTCCTCACCTTGCCCTCCACCAGGTCGAGCCCCATCTGCGCGAGCGCCTTGTCGCCCGCGCTCATCTGCGCCTTGTAGTGGAACGCGCGCAGGGCGGCGATGAGCTCCGTCGCGTCCTTGGCGGCGTTGACGGCGAGCGTCTTGGGGAGCTGCAGAGAGAGGAATGCGTGTGTGTGTGTGTGTTGATATCTTCTCGGGCTTTCCAGGGAGCCTAGTCCCAGCGAAATCCAACATGCGTGTGTGCGTGTGGCGCTGCACTCGGTCGCGACCTTGGCGGCGTTCACAGCGAGCGTCTTGGGGAGCTGCAGAGAGAGGAATGTGAGTGTGTGTGCGTGTGTTGATCTATTCTCGGGCCTCTCGGGAATGTGTGCGTGTGTGTGTGTATGTGTTCTTGAGCTTTCCACAGAGCCCAGCCGCATCGAAATCCACGCAGGATGCGAGTGAGTTGAAGCCTGAGGTGTGTGTATATGTGCGCGCGTGTGCGCGAGTGGCGACGTTTCGCTCGGGTCGCGCGTCCTTGGCGGCCCGAGCTGCTCGAGCTCACCAACACGCACAACTCTCTCTCGACCACGCACGCACGCACGCGTGCCCACCCTCCCTCCCCTTCCTTCCCTCCCACACAAAAGCAAACCAGCCTCACCACCAGGCACGCGTTTGCAAGCTCACCGACCGCAAGCTGCTCGCGCTCACACACACACAACTCTCTCTCGACCACGCGCGCCCTCCCTCCCCTTCCTTCCCTCTCTCCCACACAAAGCAAACACGACTCACCACGAGGCAGCGTTTGCAAACTCGCCGACCGCCAGCTGCTCGCGCCAACACACACTCAAGCACGCGCCCCCTCTCCCCCTCTCTCTCTTCCCTCCCCCTCTCTTTCTTCTCCCTCTCTCTCTCTTTCCTCTCCCCCCTCTCTCTTTCTTTCTCTTTCCTTCCCTCCCACACAAAGCAAACACGACTCACCACGAGGCACGCGTTTGCAAACTCGCCGATCGCGAGCTGCTCGCGCGACCCGAGCGACGTCGCAAAGTTCTCGAGGAACACGGACAGCGCAGCCTCGACCGCGCCGCCGCCGGCGACGACTGACCCAGACTCGAGCACGCGCTGCGTTCAGGGGTGGGCAAGAGAGTGGGTGTGCGTGAGGAAGAGATGGTGTGTGTGGGCTCGGCCGAACCGCCCACGACGACTGACCCAGACTCGAGCACGCGCTTCGTTCAGGGGTGTGCGAGAGAGTGGGTGTGAGAGCGCGTTAAGAACACGGAGAGCTCGGCCTCAGTCCATCTCGTCGAGCATGCAGTCAAATAAATGAGACGAAAAAACTCCCCAAACTTGCTCCAAACTGAACCCTAGCCCTCGAGAGTGACCAGTCGGGCCTGCACACACACACACACACACGCGCGCACACCTTCATCACACACAGCGCGTCGTGCAGCGCGCGGTCCATCTCGTCAAGCTAGTCAAACAAAAGCGACAAGAAACTCCCAAAACTTGCCCCAATCTGAACCCAACCTTCCGCTTGAATCGGGAGCACGCGCACGCACCTTGATCACGCACAGCGCGTCGTGCAGCGCGCGGTCCATCTCGTCGAGCATGTAGTCGTTTGCTCCGCGCAGCAGCAGCGTCGTCGCCTTGGCGAACTTGCTGCCCTTGATCATGATCATGTTGTCGTCGGCGACGCGCTCCTCGCACACCTGTGCGCGCGTGTGTGTGTGTGTGCGTGTGTGTGTGTGTTCGTGTGTGTGTGTGTGTGCACGTCGTCGCCTTGGTGAACTTGCTGCCCTTGATCATGATCATGTTGTCGTCGGCGACGCGCTCCTCGCACACCTGTGCGCGCGCGCGCGTATGTGTGTGTGTGTGCGCGCGTGTGCGTGTGTGCGCGTCGTCGCCATGGCGAACTTGCTGCCCTTGATCATTGATCATGTTGTCATCGGCGACGCGCTCCTCGCACACCTGGGTTGAGGGTGTGCGTGCGTGTGCGTGTGCATGTGTGTGCGTGTGTGTCATCATTGCTGCCTTTCATCATTGATGATGTTTTTGTCGGCGACGCGCTCCTCACAAATACGGGATTGGGATTGCAGGGCTTAGGTTTTGGGCGTAGGTTGAGGCTCTAGGTCAAGGGTTAAGGTTGAGCGCCTAGGGCTCATCATGTTGTCGTCGGCACGCGCTATCCGCACGCCTGGACGGGGCAGGGGTGGTGGAGGGGGTGGCGGTTGTGGTTGGCATTTTATGGCCAGCCGCCCCATCCCCCCCCTCCCTCCCCTCCCCCGGCTCTGTACACACGCGCGCCCTCACACACGCACCTCCTCTGCGGTTCCGAGGCACGCTGGGTCAAACGTCTCGTTGCCCTCCATGTCCGCGAGCGCGACCACGACCTGCGCGAGCGGCGGCGCGCGTGGTATCAACGGTCGGTCACACGGACGCGTTCAACGGTTGGTCACACGGACGCGTTGGTGCAGGCCACTCAAAGTCGGTGACTGACCCATCCCACTCGAGGTCAGCGACTGACCTGCGCGCCCGGCGCCCGTGCGATGCGCTTGAGGTCGTCCTTTGGCACGCGCCTCACTAAGCCCTTGACACACACTCAATCAAGACGGCAGTCACTAGCAACCCCACCCCACCGCACCTGCGCGCCCGTTGCCCGTGCGATGCGCTTGAGGTCGTCCTTTGGCACGCGCCTGCAAGCGATGCAGTTGGCCTCGACAAAGTACTTGAGCGACATGTCGTCGATGCCCTTGGTCGTCAGGATCACGTTGGCGCCGGCATCAATCATTCTGAAGGACACGGGGGGGGGGGGGGGGGCAGAGACAGCAGACAGTAAGCGGCAGCAGACACGCAACAGCTACCACAGCTCTCGAAACAGCCACCACACTTGCAACAGCACCCACCACACTTGCAACAGCCATGCAACACTCGCAAAGACATGCACCGCGACTCACTTCACGATGCGCTCCAACACTCGCAACAGCCATGCAACACACGCAACAGCCATGCAACACTCGCAACAGCCATGCAACACTCGCAACAGCCATGCAACACTCGCAACAGTCATGCAACAGCCATGCAACACTAAAGAAGACATGCACCGCGACTCACTTCGCGATGCGCTCCAACACTCGCGACAGCCATGCAGCAGCAGCAGCGGTGACAGCATGCATGCATGCACCGCAACTCACTTCATCATGCGCTCCTTGGTGATGTCAAACTCGCGCTCACGGAGGCCCTCGCAACAGCACCACCACACTTCTCGCAACAGCCATGCAACACTCGCAACAGCCACATCACACTCGGCAACAGGAGGACACCACTCGCAATAGCCAAGCTACAGCACCACCAGACTCGCAACCACAGCTCTCGAAGCAACCACCACACTTGCAACAGCATCCACAACACTCGCAACAGCCATGCAGCACTCGCAAGCACACGCATGCACCGCGGCGCCGTGCAACACGCAGCGACAGCATGCACGCATGCACCGCAACTCACTTCATGATGCGCTCCTTGGTGATGTCAAACTCGCGCTCACGGATGCGCTCGAGCTCCTTGGGGTCAGTGACCAGGATCTGTGGGGCGGTTGAGATTGAGACAGGGGTTTCAGTGGTCGAGACTAAAGGGGGTTGAGTGGTTAGGGTTAGGGGCTCCCTTGGGGTCGGTGACGAGGATCTGTGGGGCGATTGAGGCAGCGTTGGGGGCTCAGTGGTTGAGGCTCATTGATCTTCACTGAGACTGTTTGGCAGCGATTGGTGCGAGCCTGTGCCGTCCATCCGCAACCGCGCCCACGAGCGCCGCCATCAGCCCCACGCACACACCTGCGCATCAAGCGCGGCTTCTGCACGCTCATGTCGAGGCACAACCCACACCCACGGCCGACCACAACCAACCAGCAACCGCGCCCACGAGCGCCGCCATCAGCCCCACGCACACCTGCGCATCAAGCGCGACTTCTGCACGCTCATGTCGAGGCACAACTCACAGCCACGGCCGACCACAACCAACCACAGCACGCACCTGCACGCCCATCATCATGCGCGACTTTTGCACGCTTATGTCCCAACCACAACCCACAACCACAACCAACCACAACTACGCACGCACCTGCACGCCCATCATCATGCGCGACTTCTGCAGGTTCATGTCCAGGCACGCGATGCGCGCATTCTGCACCGACTTGGGCATGCCCTGGGCCGCACGCGCGAGGTTGAGCGCGTAGCCCTTCAGCAGGCATGACTCGCGTGCGCTCTTCCCGTGCGCCTGTGGGGAGGGGTGTGTGTGAGGGATGTGTGGGTGTGTGTGTGTGAGGTTGAGCGCATAGCCCGAGCAGGCACGACTCGCGCGCGCTCCGTCTGTGCGCCTGTGGGGAGGGGTGCGTGTGTGTGTGTGTGTGTGTGTGAGGTTG
Source organism: Chlamydomonas sp. UWO 241 (assembly GCA_016618255.1). NCBI lineage: Eukaryota > Viridiplantae > Chlorophyta > Chlorophyceae > Chlamydomonadales > Chlamydomonadaceae > Chlamydomonas > Chlamydomonas priscui. The sequence continues at coordinate 253,642 of VFSX01000189.1, read as the reverse complement.
AGCGCGTAGCCTCAGCAGGCACGACTCGCGCGCGCTCCGTCTGTGCGTCGTGTGGGGAGAGATGTGTGTGTGTGTGTGAGGTTGAGCGCGTAGCCTCAGCAGGCCCGACTCGCGCGGGCTCTGTCTGTGCGCCTTGTGGGGAGGGGTGCGGGTGAGTGTGTGTGTGTGTGTGTGTGTGTGTATGTGAGGTTGAGCGCGCAGCCCTTAAGCAGGCACGACTCGCGCGCGCTCTTTTCGTGTGCCTGCGTGTGTCTGGATGTGCTGGCAGTGCGAGCAGTAGCGTGTGTGCGAGACATGTAAGCGTGCGAGAGGATGCACCGCCCCGGCGCCTCCCTCCCCGGCATGCAATTGCGGAACAGTGACCCGCCTTGAGAACGTTGATCGCCTTCACGGGGTACTTGAACTTGCCGGTGAGCACGTCCTCCATGCGCACCGACTGGATCGCCTCGACGACCAGCTGCGAGAAGAAGTCCTCGTCGGAGCCGACGATCTGCGCGTGCCGTGCATGCATGCCGTGTGCACATGCAGGCCAGCGAAAAGCGCGCGCGCCCCCTCCCCCCGTCTGCACACACAGCCGACCTCCTGCCTTCCACCCCTGCCCCGATCTGTGCGTGCCCCTCTCTGCACCCCGGCACGCTGGCGTGCACTCGACGCCCATGCGCATGGCCGCACCTTGCTCGACATTGCGGTCTTGGCGCAGTTGATGAGCGCGTCCTTGCCCAGCTTCTCCACCTTGATCGACATGTGCTCCTCAATGAACTTGCACGCCTGCAGGGGCGCCCATGCGCGCCGCATGCGGTGTGTTTGGGCTGCGATCCGGCCCCCATGCACCCATGCATGCACATGCATGCACGAACCCCTGCATGCGCCTCTCCTCCCCCCCTCCCCCACCTCGCGCATCGCCAGCCTGTATCCCGAAATGATGTTGGTAGGGTGGATTTGGTTCTTGACGAGCTCGTTGGCGCGCTTGAGCAGCTCCGCAGCGAGAATGACGACAGACGTCGTGCCGTCGCCCACCTCCGCGTCCTGCAGCTCCGCCAGCTCGACCAGGATCTGTGACGTTGGGCACGATCGGGGCGCGCGTCAGGGGAAGAACGCCGTGCGCGCCCAGGAGGTCCAGAGAGATCTCGAAAAACATCGAAGGGCCGTTGGGGTCGGTCGTGGCGCCACCAGAGCTGCACACCCTTCAGGAACCACCCAAAGCCCCTGCACACGCGTGATCACGCCCACCTTGGCCGCGGGGTGCTCAATCTCGAGCAGCTTGAGAATGGTCGCCCCGTCGTTCGTCACAGTGACCTCGCCGACGTCGTCCACCAGCATCTAGGGCGTTGCATGGGCGCATGGGGGTCAAGCGAAGGTTGTCGCGTGCAGACAGGGGGCAGCAGCGGCAGCAGCGGCGTCGCATGGGCCATCGGGGGCGCGCGTCCCTACCTTGTCCAGCCCCACCGGCCCCAGCGACGTCTTCACGATGTTTGCGATCGCAGACACCGCCATGACGTTGCTAGAGCGCACATCTTGTCCAGACTGCCGGTCACCAGCTATTTGCAGGCGAGGCCCCTGTCCGGGAGCGTTCCCCTGGAACATGCTGGCTTAGGTGGAGGGTGCGAATCTGCTCACCGAGTTGCGCTTGGGGAGGGGGAGTCGGAGGCGAGGGAGGCAGCGCTGTGTATTCCACACTTGTACATGCACACTTTGTAAATGGACACTTCCAACCTGACTGAGGTGAGAGAGTAGTGTTACACATCCACTGCCGGCGGTCACAATCAGTTCCAAAGTTCCAGCGGGACTATCAGGCACAAGGCCCACCAAAAGGAATGCGCCGACGCAGATGCCGCATGCAGAGCCCGCCCGCGCGCGGGCCGGCCATGCGGCCCACAGTGCGGCGCCCCGCGCTGCGCCTGCTGCCGAGGCTGCTCAGCCTGCCCGGCCCGCTGCTGCTGCCGCCCCTGTGGCGTCGGCGGGGGGGGGGCCGGCGACGGAGCGGCCTGCGTCGGGCGCCACGCGTGCCGCATCTGCGCGCGGCCCCTCCCGCCGGGGGGGGCTGCCTGCGCGTGTGGGCGACACGTCGCTGCGCCGCAGCTTCGTGCTGTCCATCCCGGTGGCACGCGGCGCCAACTGGTTCCTCGCGGGCGGTGGCAGGCGGATGGATGAAGAGGAGGCGACGGCGGCGGCGGCGGAGCGGATCGCTGCAGCTGCCGAGGACGGCACCAGCCTGCCCGTCCGCCTGGCTACGGATGTCGTGCGCTTCCTCTACGGCGGCACCGGCCGGCGGGAGCCGGCTGATGGTGGCGTCGTGTCCGCATCGCTCCTCAACGCCAAGCCTGCCGTCGGGGGCATCGGCGTGGAGCCACGCGGGGGCGGTGTGCTGCGTGTGCTCTTCACCGTGGCGTCTGACGCCGTGGCCGACACTGTCGTGCGCTGGCGCCACGAGCTGCGCCGCTGCGTGGACTCGACTGCAGTCTTCGACGTCCTCAGTGACCGCGAGGAGGCGCAGCACCAGGCGCTGTGGCCCGCTTTCCTCGCCGCCAAGGTTGCGGGGAAGCGGGCGCAGTTCCACCGCGCGCGCCTCGTCGTTGACGGCGAGCGGGTGCCTGCACCTGCTTGCTAGATGGCATTCCCTCTGGGGGTGTTTTTGAAGGGGAGGTGGCGCCACACGCGTGCGGTGGCGGGTGCGGTGTGGTCGCTGAGTAGAGTGCTGCGGCGGGTGTGCTACTAGCCCCGCTTCCGGTGGTCTGGGGGAGGGCTTTTTGGTCCCTTCATGGTTTTATACCTTGGGTCCGCCCTCTGGCCATTTGAGGGGCTGGGTGTGCAGCCTGCACAGTGGTGCTGCTTGCTTGGCGCCCGCCACCAAGTGTGGATGGCGTTACCGTGGGCTACTTGTAGCTTGACCTTTTGTGGGCCTTGAGCCTTGTTTCTCTAAGTCCCACTGGAGCTTTGGAACCGTACGTGTGACCGCCAGAAGTGGATTGTAAAACTCTCATCATCAAAAAGGTCAAGCTACAAAAGTAGCCCACAGTAGTGCCACCCACACTAGGTGGTGGGCGCCAAGTAGCAGCACATGAGGTGGTGGTGTGGTGCAGCAGAAAATATTATGAAATAGGATGGCAGACTTATCAAGAGCGTTGCGGCGAGAAAACGGCGAGGAAAACGGGTGGGGAAACTGTGCAGCTGACGCCACACACGATGTCTGGAACAGGCTGCACCGCAAAGGTGCGATGGAGTGACAGAAGTGGACAATCAGAGATCAGGAGCTGGCATATCTTGAAGTCGCCTGACCAGACCCAAAGCAAGGTCGCACATAACGGACTTATGACTTATGAAATGGGAGACCAGAAAACGGAACACATTTTTCAAAATCCATGGGAGGTAACATTGAAAGATGAGTGAGAGCGGTCGGTGAAAAAGGTGTCGCAGGTTGAGCGCCGCACTTCGCTCGAGCGCACGTCTCCTTCACCACTACAGTTACAGTTACATCGGCTTTCCAGCAAAGACTACCTCTAGTCCTAGTACCACCGCCTAGACCCAAGTCCAGTTCTGGCCCTAACAATTACTTGTGAGGGGCGGTAGCCACCAGCCGGCTGCCTGCCAACGTGTAGTCCCAGAGCAAAAAGGAGAGCTATTGTGCGACGCCTCCAAAATAGGTCCTAACTGCTTCTAGGGGATAGGGGGTCAAGTGGCGCTTGCCAATCTACTTGACCTTCACCACTGGTTCCGCTAATAAAGATCTTGGGGGGATGTTGGCTCACCCCGGGCCTCACTGGGGCCTCACAGCTCACTTCCCATTGTCACCTCACCTGAGGCATTTTTTTCCAAAACAAATGTGAAAATGCGATTAACACTTTTCGAGTAAGAATTCTCAATCTCACCACGCAGCGCCGGCCGGAAGCTGGCCGGAAGCGGCCAATCTCACACCGGAAATGCATCTAAGCGGGTGGCCATCGGAACGACTTGTCTCCCTCCGCCGGTCGCCCGCAGACGGTACCGTGCTACCGTGCGCGGGGGGGGGGGGGGGCTCGTAGCAGTACGCGTCGGCGACAGCGGGACGCCTTTTATTGCCAGGTTGTACCACCCCCATTGTTTGACGAAGACAGACGAAGACAACCATGGAAAGCGTTCAACAAGAACGCGTACTACTCGGCCAGACTTGGGGGGTCTTAGATTAAATTAAACGAATGTTCGCGCAATGTCAGTGTTAGTGTGGATGGTTGTCTTTCACCTTCTCAGCCTCCCCAGTCTCCATTAGCGTGCAGGCATTGCATTTCGTAGTTAGTAAGGCAGTAGCGCAGTAGCACAAGTACACACGCTCCCCACACCGAAGGATCGACAGCTTGATGCGAAAGATCGCGCCGCGCCGCCACTAGTCGCCCCCACTAACGCCGCGTAACACAGCGCCTAATTACACCAGCGCAGCCTGCCCCTGCCTGCTATAGTGTGCCGACATCCAGCAAGTGCCCACCTGCTCCGCGTGGCATCACCCCAGAACGGAGGCCCAGCAATCCAGTTCGACTATTAGCTTGCACCCTGGGGAAGGGGCGGTAGTCCGGAAGCAGGACGACACAATGCAGTAGTCTCTTGCCCATGCACGACTCTCTTTCCAGTGCCGGCGCTAGCGCTCCTTCACTACTGCCCCCCGTGGCGCCACTTCTACCGCCCAGAGAAGCTCCCATGCGGGCGGGTGGTGCGGGGCCAGGGCCAGGCTCGGCGGCCTCGGCCCGGAAAGACGAGGGTATCGGCCACGACCACGACCACGGGCACGCCAGGCGCGCTGGAATTCTGCTCCTGTCTGGAGGTAGGTCGGGCGGAGGCAGGCACGCTGCAGGATTTCCCCAGATTCCCCACACGCACGTGCGATACACAAACCCTGCATGCATGCACGCACCGTGCGCATGCATGCAGGCCTGGCGGGCGCAATCTCCCGCACAGCCACCGCGCCGGTGGACCGCCTCAAGATCCTGCTCCAGGTGCAGGAGTCAGCAAAGCCGATGTCGATATGGGAGGGCGTGCAGAAGATGCAAAAAGAGGGTGAGTGGTGGCGCGCCATAAAACCTGATAGCCGCTTGCCCGTGCGTTGCACCATCCGCAACACGCTGTGCTCCGCACGGCGTATGTTTTATCTCAGTCACACACGGGGGGGGGAGTCTTTGAGGTGTACGTATACGCATGCGAGTGTGGCGTGTCGTGCACGCCCTGGTGCCCATGCGCCTGCAACCCCTGGGCCACGCGCCCGTCCATGCGGCGTTGTGCCTTGCACGACGACACGACGCGTGGCCCCCACCTATCACGTCATGCGCGCACACACCACAGGCACCGTGAAGGCCTACTTCCGCGGCAACGGCACCAACGTCATCAAGATTGCACCGGAGACCGCCGCCAAGCTCACGCTGAACGACATCTTCAAGGTGACTCAACGCTCCGCTAGTACAGGCACCCGGCACCCCCGTCCAACTGTGTGCATGGGCCTCGAGGGGCGGGCTTGGGCGAGGCAAGAGGGCGGCGCGTTGGGGATGGGGCGAGGGGAGTGAGCTGTGTACGCACTGTGAGGGGGGAGTGGGCAGCGGGCCTTTCTGCTTTAGCTGTTCCATTAAGGCTCGCTGAGTCGGAGACGAAGAGACGAAGAGACGAGGAAGCAACACGACAGAAGATATTGACCTCGCTGTTAATTTGTCTTTCGCCCGATAGTAACGAATCGACCGGACGAGGTACTAAGGAAGGAAGCCCAGGTCATACCTGGCTCCTCCTCATTTTCACCTTAGGGTGAAGTAAACTATAGGCAGAAGCTGTAGTTTTCCACTCATCTACGATATACAAATATACGATTTAACAGAAAACTGCACAGGCTGGCGCGCGGTGGCGATCAGGCTGCGGCGCAGGGGTCCCTCGCGCGTTCTGCAGCATGCAGGATGCTGCACGCTGCTGTTGTACGCTGTAGGGGACTGGTTTCTCAAGTGACAGCAGACGAGCACACACGCCCGTTCTCGCCCAGCGCGTTGAACCATGTCGTGCCGTCACGCGTTGCACACACTGGCGATCGAGGGCCACGAGCAGTTGTCAGACGTGACGATGAACGTCGAGCATGATCAAGCACTTGCACCTGCTTCCCCTCGAGTGATTTCATTTTCAGGATTTTTACTCAGTTTTTCCACAGCCGGATTTTGCTTTGACCTCGTAAGCAGTTGACCCCTCGTTGACCGTTTGCCTTCATGCATAAGTCATTTGAAAGCTGTTGACGAGCGCTGTCTGGCGGGCTTGTCAGACTAACAATCCACTGGACGGGTTGAGGTGTGTTGAAAACAGTACAGTCGGAATACAGCCAAAGTACAGTCGGAATACAGCCAAATGGCTGTGCACAGCCGACAAGGAAATAACTGCTTCCCTTCCTGTCGCGCCTTGCCTCTTTCCATCCCGTTCCAGTCTCCCCACGCATACAGTGAGCATTTCGTTCCCTCGGGGGTGTTTGGGGAGTACCACCGGTCATGTACCAATTATTTCTCTGCTGCCTCACTGCAACCACCCCATGCACCGCCCCTCGCAGCACGCGATTGCGCGGGACCCGGAGCATATACACCCAGCAGAGCGCGTTGTGAGCGGAGGGCTGGCGGGCGCGTTGTCGCAGGTGTGTGTGCGTGTGTGTGTGTGTGTGTGGCGTTTGGGGGGAGCGACGTCGGTCGCACCCTTTGCTTCCTCTTTCTCTCTTTCTATCTCTTTCTCTCCCTCTCTCTCTCTTCTCTCTTTTGTTCTCTCTCTCGTTCTCTCTCTCTCTCTCCCTCACTCACTCTCTCCCTCCCTCCCTCACTCTCTCTCTTGCGCGCGCGCACTGACGGACGCATGCTGGCTCGCAGTGCCAACCACCACCATTTCTGTACACCAGCCCCACCCACCCGCATCGCACCCCTCACTTTATGCTGTCCCCCTCCCTCTTAAGTATCTAGGGAGTTGGATAACCCAGAGTGGTGGTGTGGAAAAGGAGATCGGTGTGCGTGTCGGTCGCGCGCTGGGCGTGTTTGCGTCTTTTGATAAGATTTGGGCCAGCAAGAAGATGCAAGTGCAGTCTAAGATGCGGGTTTACAACACTTTCGTGCTGCCCCACTTTCTGTACGGCTGCGAAACATGGGCCCCTACTAAAACACAACTGACTCGATTGGAGGTTGCCCACTCTAACTGCCTTCGTCGCATTCTGGGTGTGCGCCTGGTCGACCGGCACAGATTAACTTATATTCGGCAGGCGTGCGACACTGAGCCAATTGAGAGCCTTGTGGCAAAGCGATCAATGCAGTGGCTAGGCCATGTGATGCGCATGCCGGCTTCTCGTCTTCCTCGTACGACTTTTGACTGCACAATGGATGTGGCTCGGCAGCAAGGCCGGCCTCCAGCCTCCTCCCGACACTATTTTCTTAAGCTACTGATTCAGCAGCTAGGCGAAACTAGTGGCACTCGTTCTGATTGGAAGACTTTTTCGGACACGGCGTTTGAGCGTGCTCAGGATAGGGTCGGGTGGAGAGCCGTGGTGTACGGTCCGGCTGCCCCTCAGGCGCCGGCCCCTCCACCACGGCGGTCAAGTAGATTGGCAAGCGCCACTTGACCCCCTATCCCCTAGAAGCAGTTAGGACCTATTTTGGAGGCGTCGCACAATAGCTCTCCTTTTTGCTCTGGGACTACACGTTGGCAGGCAGCCGGCTGGTGGCTACCGCCCCTCACAAGTAATTGTTAGGGCCAGAACTGGACTTGGGTCTAGGCGGTGGTACTAGGACTAGAGGTAGTCTTTGCTGGAAAGCCGATGTAACTGTAACCTCCCTCACCCCACCCCTCAACCCACCCACCCCTTACACACAGTTTGTGCTCTACCCACTCGACACGATTCGCACGCGCCTGGCGCACCCGCATTGCCAACCTCAGTTTGTTCTCCCCACACACACACTCAGCACACACGCACACACACACGCACACACACACCACACACACACACCACACACACACACACACACACACATGCGCACACACACACACACACAAACACACACATGCGCACCGCCCCCCTCAGTTTGTGCTCTACCCGCTCGACACGATTCGCACGCGCCTCGCGGTCTGCAAGAACGGCTCCTACAACGGCATCTACCACGTGGGTGTGCAGGCGTGTGTGTGTGTGTGTGTGCGCGTGCGGCGGTCGGTTGTGCAGCCCGTCGCATGCCTTTCGCGTGCGTGCATGTATGCCGTTTCGTGTGCATGTGTGTGTGTGTGTGTTTGTGTGACCCCCCTATGTGTGTTTGTGTGTGTGCCAGTGATGCAGAACGTTCTAGGCGTGATGGCGTGATGGCGGGTCTTGTGGCGCGGAACAGGCCCCCCCTTTTTGAGCGACCAAGACTGCTCTTGTGACATGCAAATTTGAACTCGAATTCCACACTCTCCACACAAAAAATGTGCTCCACGACCATGATTTTTGACGCGCCGAAAGACGCCCCAATGACATCCATCGGCATCTTGCCGTGCGCGTTGCCCCCCCCCCACACACACACATAGCAGGGTGTTGCCCCCTCCCCACCGGTCACATGGATCACATGCACACCCTGACTCACACGGGGTCTTTATCCGCCATCAAAGGCGTCTGACGGGCTGTAAAATCGACCACGTTGCGTCCTCACCCCCCCCCGGCCTTACCGCACTTACAGGCGCTCCTTCGCATCCGCGCTGGGGAGGGCCTCGCCGCATTCTATCGCGGCCTGCCATGCACATCCCGACTTACACGGGGGCTTAATCCGCCATCAAAGGCGTCTTGACGGACTGAACAATCGACCACGTTGCGTCCCCACTCCCCCCCCCCCCTGTCTTACCGCACACGCAGGACTTCCTTCGCATCCGCACTGAGGAGGGCCTCACCGCATTCTACCGCGGCCTGCCATGCAAACCCTGACTCACACGGGGTCTTCATCCGTCACCAAAGGCGTCTTGACGGGCTGTGAAATCGACCACGTTGCGTCCCCACTACCCCCCTGCCGTACCAAACTTACAGGTTCTCCTTCGCATTCACACTGAGGAGGGCCTCGCCGCATTCTACCGCGGCCTGCCATGCATATCCTGACTTACACGGGGTCTAAATCCGCCGCCAAAGGCGTCTGACGGGCTGTAAAATCGACCACGTTGCGTTCTCACCCCATCCACCCCCCGGCCTTACCACACGTACCGCACACGCAGGCCTTCCTTCTCATGCACACTTGAGAGGGCCTCGCCGCAAATACAGTTTACCGTGGCCTGCCAGTCACACCCTGCCGTTCACATCCTGCCACACGTTGCGTCATCACCCCACCCCACCCCCCTGCCTTACCGCAGGCCTTCCTTTGTATCCACACTGAGGAGGGCCTCGCTGCCTCACAGCCTCCCCCGCTACCTGCATCCACACACACACAAACATACACACACACGCCTTGCCACCACACGTACAGGCGTTCTTTCGCATCCGCAGCACAGCGATGGCCCCACAGCGCTCAGCCTCCTTCCATCCACATCCTGTTGCACACGTTACACCAGTCCATCCCCCCCCTGCCATGCTCATTGCACCGGCATACCCCCCCCCTGCCGTACCGCACTCACAGGCCTTCCTTCGCATTCACACCGAGGAGGGCCTCTCCGCATTCTACCGCGGCCTGCCATGCACATCCCGACTTACACAGGGTCTTCACACACACACGACACACACACGACACACACGACACACACAACACACACGCGCGCGCGCGTGCGCCTCCCCACCGCACTTACAGGCCTTCCTTCGCATCCGCTCTGAGGAGGGCCTCTCCGCATTCTACCGCGGCCTGCTGCCATCGACCATCGGCATCCTGCCGTACGCGGGCGTCGACATCGCGCTGTTTGAGATCCTGAAGGTGACCCTCAACCCCCCCCCCCACACACACACACCCGCCATCAGATGTGGGGCTTGCGGTGTTAGGGCTTGCTCTGTTGGATCCAAGGCTTGGGGCTTGGGGCATGTTTGTCGTGGGCCTGCTACCGTCGACCATCGGCGTCCAACCGTATGCCAACGTCGACATCGCGCTGTCTGAGATCCTGAAGGTGACCCTCCCCAGCTGGGGTTTGCGGTTGTGGTTGTGGTGTTTACGTCAAGGTGCTGCCGTCGAGCATCGGCATCCTGCCGTACGCGGGTGTCGACATCGCGCTAAAGGCGACCCTTACCCTCAACCCCCCCCCCCCCACACACACACACACACACACGCCATCAGATGGCCGCCATCAGATGTGGGGCTTGCGGTGTTAGGGCTTGCTCTGTTGGACCCAGGGCTTGGGGCTTGGGGCATGTTTGTCGTAGGCCTGCTACCGTCAACGATCGGCATCCTGCCCTACGCGGGCGTCAACATCGCGCTGTTTGAGATCCTGAAGGTGACCCTCAACAGCTAGGGTGTGTGGTTGGGGTTGGGGTGTTCATGTTGACCCGCCCACGATACACGCGACCCCCACCGTCACCCCACCACCACCACCACACACACACTCCGATCGTATTAAGCCGCCCGCACCTATCAACCTCCCCTCCACACGCACACATCTGGGGGCCAAGTGCCCTGTCTAGGTCCAGCCCCGACCCACTAGCTCCCCACCACTAGTAGCCAGCCACCCGTCTGTAGTGCTCGAGCGAATACGCTGCCTGTTAGGTACGTCCTACGCGACTATAAAATCCATCATCAGACTATAAAATCCATCATCACACAGGAGCGCCCGCTGGATGCGCATGCGTACGACGGCCATGAGTGCAGGCGACCCCCACGTCCATTGGCCCCGGGGAAGGGTTTCAGTAATTAGTTTTTTCCCGGCTCGAGCAACTTCGACCGCTCACACCAGGCGCAATACATAGCGGGTGTCCACGCAACGCGTGCCGCTGTGCCGCTCTCGGCGAGGGCTTTCCAACACACTCCTCCACGCTCTCTTCCACCAAGTGTGGGGTGGTTATCTGGGACATGGGAAATCCGGCCCCGAGCGGTATACGGCTTGCAGGGGGATCACTGCCCACGCCACGCCCCCCTTCGTGTCTTAGCAACCCTTCCCATGACCCCCCCCCTGCCACAGACACGCATACGGGGGGGCCTGCTGCCGACCCACACCCCCACTCCCGATCGTGCGAGCGAGCGAGGCGCACCGCCAGGCAGCAGGGCTCCGCTGGAGTGCAGCCAAGTGAGCTACAACAGTGAACAGTGTTCAAACCCCATTATCCTACAGCTGGAGTGCAGCCAAGTGACATGCTGTGCAACCCAACTATCCGCATGTAGCGCCTGCCATCCCACCTGCCCCACACGCACGCAGGAGCGCCTACCGATTGCCATGGGGGCGAGCCCACCACCCCCCGCTTCCACCCCCGCTCCCTATCTTATTGACCCCAATGAATCAAAGTCACGCATGCAGGAGCGCCTCGGCCTGCGGCGGCCAAGTGAGATACTGTGCAAATCCCATTATCCTCCTGTAGCACCCATCATCCCACACGCACGCAGGAGCGCCTGCTGGATGCGTTCGCGTCGGCGAGCCGCCGCACCTCACCCCCACGCCCGACTGCGCCCAATAAAGTTGTGCCAGTCCTCCGTTCCTCCGTCTCCGTTCAGTTTGGTCTCGTGCCACACGCACGCCTGCTGGATGCGAGCGACGGGCGAGCCGCCACACCTCCACTCCCGATTGTACCTACTCTACAACTGCAACAATCAGCCGCCCCTCATGTCTCCCGCCTGCTCTTCTCGGTCTCAATTCTCTGTACAAAGTTTGGTTCCCTTCCACACACACGCAGAAGCGCCTGCTAAATGCGTACGACGGCGAGCCGCCGCACCTCCCCACCCCCACTCCCGATCGTATTCACCCGACTCCACTCATCACCCCCCTGACACACACACACGCACGCAGGAGCGCCTGCTGGATGCGTACGTCGGCGAGTCGCCGCACCTCCCCACCCCCACTCCTGATTGTATTAACCCGACTCCACTCATCACCCCCTTGACACAAACACACACACTGACGCGCACACAAACGCACACACACGCACACACACGCACACACGCACAGGAGCGCCTGCTGGATGAGTACGACGGCGAGCCGCCGCACCTCGCGATCCTCGGCACGGGCATGCTTTCGAGCTCGATAGCGCAGGTGTGTGTGTGTGTGCGTGTGTGAGTGTGCGTGTATGTGTGTGATACGCCACACCTCGCAATCCTCGGCACGGGCATGCTGTCAAGCTCGATAGCGCAGGTGAGCGTGTGTGTGTGTGTGTGAGCCACCGCACCTCGCGATCCTCGGCACGGGCATGCTGTCGAGCTCGATCGTGCAGGTGTGTGGTTTCACAGTCAATCAGACGCCTAGACTTGCATGTGTGTGTGTGTGTTTGTGCGTGTGCACGGGAATGCTGTCGAGCGCAGGTGTGTTTGCGTGTGTGTGTTTGTCTGTATGTGCGAGTGTGTGGTCTGATCTATTTCACAGTCAATCAGACGCCTAAACTTGCATGCATGTATGTGTGTGTGTGTGTGCACGGGCGTGCTGTCGAGTGCATGTGTGTGTGTTCGTGTGTGTGTGTGTGTGTGTGCGAGTGTATGGTCTGGCTAGAAGCCCTGGCGCGTTGTAATGCCTGCCCCAGGCCCCGCTCACACGCGTGTGCACGCACACAAACACACACACGCTCTTGCAAACACAAACACACAGAGAGAGAGAGAGAGAGGTCGTTACGGAGAACTCTGAACGGCAGACCTAGATAGGCTGCTTCTGGTCATCATTGAGGGGATTCCGTTTTCAGGCGGGTGACCAACCGTGTGCCAAGAAGAGGTTGAATAACCTTAACACACACACACACACACATATACGCAGCTTGTCTGGTACCCCCTCTCACTCTTCCTATAGACACGCACGCGCTCACATACACGCGGTCGCAAACGCGCTCTATGCAGACACACACACACACACACATACACACACACCCAACACACGATCTTACACACGCACGCACACACACACACTATCTTGCACACACAAAGCTTAGCTTCTCCTTGGCTACCAGTTTACAGGCCATTATGCAGTTATGGCTAGAAGCCATAACCTAGTAAAACAAGAGATAGCGAGTAGCTATCTCTTGACCCCTTGGTCTCTCTGTAACCAAACCTCAGATGGCGACCCCCCCTCCTACCCCCCCTGCCTTTGGCGGGGGGGGGGGTAGGTGACCAAGGGAAGCTCAGCTTCTCCTTGGCTGCCTTACGAGGGTGGTTTGCCGGGGAGGGTTGGACCAAGAGACTTTGTCTCTTGGTTTGGTATTATTTTGGACTTGATAAACTGTTCTTTTCTCACACGCGCGCGCAGCTCGTCCCATACCCCCTCGCGCTCATCCGCACGCGGCTCCAGGCACACATACAACACACGCTCGCTCTCCCTCCCTCTCTCTCGCCCCCCTCTTCGTATCTCTGTCTCTCTCTCTCTCTCTCTCCGACCATCTTTCACACACACACACACACACGCACACACACGCACACACACGCAGCTCGTCTCCTACCCCCTCGCGCTCATCCGCACGCGGCTCCAGGCGCAAGGCGCCAGCGGCCACCCCATAAAATACACCGGCATGGTGGACGTTGCGCGGCAGACGGTGCAGCGCGAGGGCGTGCGGGGGCTCTACAAGGTGTGTGTGTGCGTGTGCGTGTATGCGGGGGGGGGGGGGGGGGCACCCCATAAAGTAAACCGGCATGGTCGACATTGCGCGGCAGACGGTGCAGCGTGAGGGCGTGCGCGGGCTCTACAAAGTGCGTGTGTGTGTGTGTGTGAGTGTGTGTTGTGTGTGTTTATGTGTGGAGAGAATGCTGCGTGTGGCAGACGGCGATGGGAGGGCGTGCGGGGGCTCCACAAGGTGCGTGTGTGTGTGTGTTGGGGAGGCAGGAGGGGGAGGAAGAGTGAGACGAGGTGGTGGTGCTGTGTGTGCTGAGTGTGCGCAGGGGAGGGGGGCGTGCGCTCGCGCATCTCGCGCCCCCACACCAGTCTGCTTCTCCGCATGCTGCATGCTGCGCGCGCGCTCGTTTGCAGGACTCAGGGTGGGGGCGCTCGGCTGCTCGCCCTCCCAGTGATCCCCCTGCAAGCTGTATACCGCTCGCAGCCGGATTTCTCATTTCCCAGAAAACCACCCCACACTTGGTGGGAGAGGGCGCAGGGGGGTGCGATGGAAAGCTCTCGCCAAGAGCAGCACAATGGCTTGTATTGCATGCATACTTGCTATGTATTGTGCCTGGTATGAGCGGTCAAAGTTGCTGGAGCCGGGAAATACACAATTACTATCATCCTTCCCAGGAGACACTGCGCCCTCCCCCAGCACCACTTCACACCCCACATTACACGCAGCTCACCAGTGGTGTCCTTGGGGAAACACAGAATAACGTGTTTTCTCCCCCCGCAGCATTGGGGGGAACATGCTGGCCCCGCAAGGATAAGTGTGAAAATATTCGATTTTCACACTTAGGGGAGCGAAACTGATGCGCCCCCGCGGCCTCCCCCCCCCCCCAAAAAAACGCTTTGCCCCGCGACGGGGGCTGCGGGGGCGCTCAGGGCATCACTGACACTCACACCGCTGCCGCTGAGGACGTCACTGACACTCACACCGCTGGCGCTATGGACCTCACTGACACACACCGCTGCCGCCGCCGCTCCCTGCCCAGGGCCTGCTCACCAACCTGTTCAAGCTCGCGCCCGCCGCGGGCATCAGCTGGTACGTGTTCGAGGAGACCAAGCTGTTGCTGGGCGTTGACCCGCGGTCATGATAGAGATGCTTGGAGCGGGGTGTGCGAGTGGGTGTGCGAGAGGCTGGTGATGCTGTTGTCCGTCGTCACTTGGATGCCGGCTCTTCACTTGTACACAGGACGGCTCTCTCTGTGGCTTTCATGTTTCTGCAGTGACGCACATAGCATGTGGTCCGGCTTGCGTGGGAGTCGGTAGCGCTGCAGGATTTGAGGGAATCAGCTTATTAATCATCTATAAGGATTGTCTGCGGGCGGAAGTCGAAAGTTTGCAACACCTGAGACCCGCGTCGCCTCGCCGCCCCCCCCCCCCTCGCGCCAAAACAATTGCAAGCAGTAAATCCGAGTTCCTCGGGGTCTGGTACCGGGCCTTGCCTTTTGATCCTCATGGCATCTTTCATGCTCATGGCACGTCTGTTGGCTCGTACTCCATCTCCGCCGTCCACCTGCCGTCCACCGCTCCAACAAAGGGGTGGCCCGTGCCCACTGCACGCGTCCACCCGCGCGGTACTACCCCGCCCGCAGCAAAGGACGCCAACGCATCTTACAGATCATTTGCCGCCAGCGCCCCTGCGCAAACGCCCGCCGTGCGGGGCAAGGGGCAGCACACCATCTCTGGTAGGGCTATGACGTCAAGCGCCACAGCCCTACCACATTCCCAACGCCTGACGCGGAGACTCAGGCGGCGCATTAACGTGAGCGGATCAGGCGGCGCCACGGGAGCGCCGACCGCCTGGGGTGCAGCCTGAGGCGCACCCCTGGTCACCTCAGGCGCCGCCTAAGGCGTCATACCGACCGCTACAGGCGCCACCCCGACTGCCTCAGACGTTATGACCGCATTCACTTGCGCGGATCAGACGATGGGGTTGTGGTACGAGCAGGTGGCCGCGCTCCATGGCGTCCTCCACCCGCGCTGGCACTACCGTCCAGACACCAGCGCGCTGGCACCACCGCCCACACACCAGCACGCACCAAAGCGGGGAGCAGCCACACTGTCAGGAACACACTGATGTGCTGTGAGGAAGACACAGGGACAGCCATAGTACTGCCGAGTAGTGTGGACTGTGTGTGGGCGTCCCACCTCTTAGAGTGGTGATCCAACACAAGTGTGAGACAGTATGTTGACACTCCAGGAACGGCGGTGTGCCTGTTCCTGACAAACACCTGGCATTACGTGACTGCCGGAGAAAGGCAAGGAGGCAGCCACCGCCACCACCGCTTCCGCCACCTGCCCGCGGGTTCCACTTCTAGAAGCATTTCCAAGTTCGCCAGCCGCACCACAACTCGCCGGCCGCGACGGCCCGTCCTCCTCACGGCGCTGCTAGCCGCCAGCTTGCTCGTTGCTCGTGAAAGCTGCTCACCCACAGCTGCCAAATGGGCTGCTTGCGGGCGTTGAAGAGCGGTTGGTTGCAACCCCTCCCCCACAGTCACGCCGCACACACACACACACACACACACTTACACACACACACACTTGCACACACACACACACACACAGACACACAGGCACTCCATAACATGAACATGATGATGGGCTTCCCCGAGACGACCGCGCTCATGCAGGCGGCGATGCTCCCGTAGACCGAGGGAGAGGACTGGACGGACGGCGCGCATGCGTGTGGGCTGGCGTGTGGTGTGAGGGGGGCGGTTTGTGTGCGAGGCGGGGCGAGATATCACAGAAACTATGCGCAGGGAGCCTCTAAGAGTCAATCTGTGGAGAATGCGGCCGTGGTTCTGGTCTCGACCTCGGTCCAACGTGCCGCCTCGACAGCTGCCTGGTGCGTGAGCTAGCTCGGCTCTCTTCATCTCTCAATCACTTAAGTGATTATACAATCATCAAAATCATTCAGAATTGAAAATTAAAATTAAGAAATAAGAATTATTAGTTAATAATTCAGTGAGAATTAAGCATGGAGTTGGACAACCATGCACCATGCCAGGCGGGGACTTTTCTGCTTCAGCGCCGCCAGTCGGCACAGCTGGCGTGGTTGGCCTCAAAGGCCAGGAGGAGGATGGTCCTTTCCTATACGCTCCTTGCCAGACATGTCCCCCAGGGACTTGTTTGGGTCTAAACTAGCCGGCGGGAGCGGTAGTCTAGACGGCAGGTAACCGGCTGGTGGCTATCGTCCTTCACAGGGCGATGGCACTAGGACTAGTGTTGTCTTAGCTGGAATGCCATGTAACTGTAACTGTAACTGAGAATTAAGAATTAAGATGAGCCAACACCATCCACACTAAGTCGGAATGTAGGCACGTCGAATCGGCCCGCAGGCACATCGTCCGGTCAAACTTTGGAGCCTTTGTAATAGCCAAGCACATCACGTCGCCACCAGCTGTCTTCCCCAGCGGCCAATCCGCCCCTGAGCAGGTGCAGCTTGCCTTGCCTGTGTGCATGGCCGTGCCCCTCGACTCGCCCTGCGAATGCACAGACTGCCGTGTTACACATGCATGCATGCTCCCTGACGTGCGCCAGGCCACGGAGTGGTCTCCTCCGTCCGCATATGCATGCAACATGTCAAATGCAAAATGTCCCACACCCCCGCCCGCCAACATCCGCGGATTTAACATCAGCTCTGAGCCCCCCCCGCACTAATTTTCCTAATCTTAGCCTCTGTCTCCACGCCCCCTGCACTGTGCAGCACCGCGTGGTCTACGTCTTCATACGCTGCAACAGCTGAGCGTGTTGCACCTCTCGCCTCCGACAGCAAGTGCCTCCACCAGCGTTCATCGGCTTCTTACAGGTGAGGCCGGGGCCGGGGCGCTGGCAGGGGCGCAGCAATGGTGACGCTGCGTGGCTGCGGCGTGCTTCGGGGTCAGTCGACCATGTGCAGGCGATCACAGCTCGCAATTTCCAGCAATTTCGCCCGTGATGCGCAGCCCAACCCTGCACCGTCGCTGTCCTCCAGCACGCCAATTGAATTTTCATGGCAGCGTGCTGAGGGTCAGCTGGGCTGGGGCTGATGGACTGCAACAGAGGGGGTTTTGCCTATCTGCCTGGCAGCACACACATGACGTGCACGCACACGCCTCCTCTGACACTCAATCTCCCCACTGCACCGCAGACCACTCTCCCTCGCAATGGCCCCCCGTGCCTCAAGCAGCCTCATGCTGTGCGCGATCATCACTATGCTGTTCAGCGTGTCCCACGCCGCAAGCAGCGGCAGCGGTGACTTTGAGCACGTGATGTCCCTCTCGTGATGTCCCTCCCGTGATGTCCCTCCCGTGATGTCCCTCCCGTGATGTCCTCCTCGTGATGTCCCTCCCGTGATGTCCCTCTCGTGCGTCCTCACCAACGCGCCGGTCATCACGCCCGCTCTCCTCCTGTCTTGCGTCCTCCACAACATGCCGGTCATCACGGCGCCCGCATCCCCAACCGCCGCTGCCTCGACCACCATCCAGTCGCCCACCCTCCTGTTGTCGTGCGGCATCGACAGCGTGGCGGCCATCGCTGCGCAGCCCCCTTCTTCTTCCACCACCGCCACCGCCACCATCATGCCGCCCACCCTCTTCCTCACGTGCGCCCGCCACACTGCGCCGGCCATCGCTACGCTTCCCGCCCCCACCAGCACCCCCACCACCGCCATCGCGTTCCCCACGCTCCCCTCGTGCGTCATGTACAACGCGCCGGTCATGATGGCGATGCCTTCATCCTCAACTGCCGTCGCCCTTACGTCCCCCACGCTCCCCTCATGCGCCGCCTTCAATGCACCAGTCGTCATGGCGATTCCTGCGTCCTCAACCTCCACTGCCGTCGCCCTTACGTCTCCCACACGCCCCTCCTGTGCCGCCTTCAATGCACCGCTCATCATGCCTTCATCCTCTACCTCAATTGCCGTCGCCCTCACACACCCCACGCATCCTTCCTGTGCCATCTTCAATGCACCGGTCATCATGCCGATTCCTGCGTCCTCAACCGCCACTGTCGTCGCCCTTACGTCTTCCACGCTCCCTTCCTGCGACGCCTTCAATGCACCGCTCGTCATGCCTTCATCCTCAACCTCAACTGCCGTCGCCCTCACGTCCTCCACGCTCCCCTCCTGCGCCGCCTTCAATGCACCGCTCATCATGGCGATTCCTCTGTCCTCAACCTCCACGGCCGTCACCCTCAAGTCCCCCACGCTCCCCTCCTGCACCATCTTCAATGCGCCGGTCGTCGTTTTGCTGCCCGGTCACTCAAACGCCACCGCCCTGACGTCTTCTATCATTATTGAGGACTACACAGTCATCAAGGAGCGTGCGACCATCATGGCGCTGGCCTTCTCTTCAGCCAGCACCCTCGCCCAGTTCATCGCCCTCCTCGCTGCCATGTGCATCGTCCTTCCCATCCTCCAACTTGTCTTTGGCAAGGGGCCGGACACCAAGGAGCAGCCGCAGCTGCCGCCGCCCACAGAAGTGCTGTGCAAGGACGAGAGAATCATCAAGACGTGCGCGAGTGTGCTGGAAGACGCACCCTCCAGCAAGGGGACCACACGCGAGAGCTCGGGCTCGGGCGCCACAGACGTGCCTGATAGCCAGGTGGACTTGCACATGCCGGCGGCACGGCTCTACTCCTCCTCGGAGTGCGCGCCGGTGCGCCGCGGCGTGACGTGGTGGATCGAGCTGCGCACCGAGTTCAGGGTGCGCACGTTTGCCGAGGTCGTGTCTGGTGTCAAGGCGACCCGCGTGGCCGTCATTGCCATCAACCCAGTGACCGGAGAGCGCATCGCAACGGCACGACCGCGCACGTACGCTGACGCCACCAAGGGTGCGTCGGCGACACTGATCACCGCGTGAGCTGTCACGTCACGTCCGGCAGCAGCACCAACACGCTCGACCCCCTTGCTGTTCCGTCGTCGTTTGACTTGTGGCTCTTTGTCTTGTGACTGATTTGTGACTGATTTGTGACTGATTGATATGAATTTTCCAGAAGCACCGACGAGCCCGGCCCCCTACTCTCACTGCTCTGTCGTTGCTTGTTTCTGGCTCAGATACCTTGTAGTTTGAAACAATTATCACCTTCCCTATGCCATCTCAGTCATCATTGAAAATTACATACTCTAGATCTCTTTGAATGGTCTCTCATGCGATCACAATATGCAACCAGAAAAGATTTGTAACGATAAACCCGTCTGGTCTAGTTCCTCAACCCCCCCTCTCCTACAGCAACCCTGTACACAGCTTGGCCGCCGAGCTTCGGTCAAGCAGTGCACGCGTGTGTGTGCCTGCCTCAGCCTATGCACGCCTCGTGTGCAGAGGCCGCATCCAGCGCAGCACGCCATCCAGCGCGGCAGTGCAGGCACTCGTATGCACTGGCCGCCGCCTCCCGGCGCTCCTAAGCCGCATTGCCACTCCCACTCCTTGCAGCCGACTCATAGAGGTACCACTCCATGGCTCTTACTTGCAAGCAGCACAGCATCACTGGAGGGGAGGGGGGGGGGGGACGCCCGGTAACTGACCACGCATGCACGCCGCAGTGCCGCACTCGCAGCATTTGCACCGACGTGATCACGCGCCGCAGTGCTGGACGCCACGCCGGGAGGACCCACCTTCACCTCATGACGATGAGGAGCGTCAACAGTCGCGACACGGCACCCCTCACCACGCCGGCTCATTAGCGGCTCATGAGCGATCACCCACCTGGGATTGGCTTGGGGGGGGGGGCATGACCCTCATACGCGCTTTGACCATTTCGCCTAATCACAACCCGTACACCCCAGCGGGTCTCTGCTGCAACTTAAAGTTACCGGAAGTAGCAGCAGCTTACAATTGGTGGAGAATACTGGAATTCCAAGGATAGGTAGACGCCATGGGAGGCCGCCCAACCTACAGAAACCTATATTTCGGCACCGAGCGCGCCCAATATTGCGTGCACCGTGGCCGCGCCGTGCCTCCACGGGCCTGCCCCCACCCCATGTGTGTTGCGATACTCGACAGAGTTCTATGAAAGCAGGTCCTCGCTTCCACACGTACACCCCGACAAGTAAGGCGGTATGACACTGTGGGTGCTGTCTGTCGGACGGCAAGTCGTCGACAACAGCTCGAGACCCATCCTTCTTTGGCAGGGCTCGCGGGGGCGCGGCTCCCCTGAGCCACCAACAAATGGCCCCGCTCTATGAGCCGCCCATCAGTCGTGACGCACATCCACGGGACATGCCATCAGCGCCTCGACTCAGTCGTCCCCGCTCGCGGCGTACGCCAGCTGCTCCGCCCACAGTCATGACGCACATCCACGGAACATGCCATCAGCGCCTCGACTCAGTCGTCCCCGCTCGCGGCGTACGCCAGCTGCTCCGCCCACAGTCATGACGCACATCCACGGAACATGCTATCAGCGCCTCGGCTCAGTCGTTCCCGCTCGCGGCGTACACCAGCTGCTCCGCCCACAGTCATGACGCACATCCACGGAACATGCTATCAGCGCCTCGGCTCAGTCGTCCCCGCTCGCGGCGTACGCCAGCTGCTCCGCCCACAGTCATGACGCACATCCACGGAACATGCTATCAGCGCCTCGGCTCAGTCGTTCCCGCTCGCGGCGTACGCCAGCTGCTCCGCCCACAGTCATGACGCACATCCACGGAACATGCCATCAGCGCCTCGACTCAGTCGTCCCCGCTCGCGGCGTACGCCAGCTGCTCCGCCCACAGTCATGACGCACATCCACGGAACATGCCATCAGCGCCTCGACTCAGTCGCCCCCGCTCGCGGCGTACGCCAGCTGCTCCGCCCACAGTCATGACGCACATCCACGGAACATGCTATCAGCGCCTCGGCTCAGTCGTTCCCGCTCGCGGCGTACGCCAGCTGCTCCGCCCACAGTCATGACGCACATCCACGGAACATGCTATCAGCGCCTCGGCTCAGTCGTCCCCGCTCGCGGCGTACGCCAGCTGCTCCGCCCACAGTCATGACGCACATCCACGGAACATGCTATCAGCGCCTCGGCTCAGTCGTCCCCGCTCGCGGCGTACGCCAGCTGCTCCACCCACAGTCATGACGCACATCCACGGGCCATGCCCAGCAGCGCCTCGGCTCAGTCGTCCCCGCTCGCGGCGTACGCCAGCTGCTCCGCCAGGACCGACAGGTTGGCAGCGTGCTCCTGCGGGCGCGCACGGGCGGCAGCGCCAATGCCTGTTAATGACTCTCGTTGCCTCAAGTGCTGAGATCTGATCCCGATCGGAGACCGACGCCCTCCCTGGGCGCCGCACGCAACGCCCCCCGCTGAGGCTGCAGACTGCCCCCCCCCCCCGCTACTGAGACCAGCAGCCCCCAAGTAACAAGTAACACGGGGTTTCCAGCTAAGCAGGCTACTCTTCTACTAGAGACACCCGCCGATACTCCAGCACACTGAAGTACTAGAGTACCGCCGGCTCCCGGCCGATAGACTACCGCTCAGCAGCCCCCAATCGCTGTCAACTGCCCCATAGGAGGCTGCAGGCTGCAGAACCCCCCTCCCCCCGCCCCACTGAGGCCAGCCGCCCCCGGTCGCTGCACTGCATGCCCCCTAGGAGGCTGCCACCTGAAACTGCAGGCTGCAGCCCCCCCTCTCCCCCCGCCCCACTAGGCCAGCCACACCCACTCGCCTGGAGGCATTCGTGCTTCACGAGGATAGAGTCCGCGCCCGATGAGCGCGCCTTGACCGCCTCTTCCAGGCTCTTGACGCCCACCTACGCCGGTCGAGGGTGTGTGTGGGGTGGGGTGGGGTGGGGTGCAGGGTAGAACGTGGTGGCGGTGTGTTTGTGTATGTGGGGGGCGGGGGGTAGGTGAAGTGGAAGGGTTGGGTGTGTGTGGGGGGGGGGAGGAGAGGTGTGCGAGGGGCGTGGGGGCGTGCGCTACCTCTCGACATTCGACACCGCGCCAAACGGAAGGTTGCCGAGGATCCCGCGCTCGAGGTCTGTGCTAAACCCTGGCAGCGAAACTGAGATGCCGACGCCCCCCCCCACTCCAACCGGCACCTTGCCGAGGATCCCGTGCGCAAGGTCCGTGCCAAACCCGAGCGGGTCGGTGCCCCCCCCCCCCTCCCACCCGCGCACGCACCATGGACCATCAACACAGCCCCGGCGAGGGATGCGCCGCCCTCGGGGTGATGCCTCGCCCTGTAACTCTCTTCGTCTCACCATTGAAACAGCGCCAAACGGAAGGCTTCCGAGGATGCCGTGAGCGAGGCCGGTGCCAAAACCTAGCAATGCCCCCCCCCACACCCCGCGGTGTCGACACCCTGTGTTTGGTGGCCCTGTCCCCCTCTCCCATTCTTACCATCGACACCGCGCCAAACCGCGCCAAACGGCAGGTTCCAAAGGATCCCGTGCGCGAGGTCTGTGCCACACGCACAGCCCCCCCCTCCCCGGCCAGCACGCCACCAGAGGCGTCCGCTGGACTACACGATCGACCACCACACGCACCATCGACACCGCTCCAAACGGCAGGTTCCCAAGGATCCCGTGCGCGAGGTCCGTGCCAAACCCTGGCAGCGAAACCGAGATCCCGACGCTGATGTTGATGCCGTAAAAGACGACGCCCGCCTGCGCGAGGCCCTCGACCTCGCGCAGGTTGACCACCTGGGGGCGTGTGTGTGTGTGTGTGTGTGTGTGTGTGTGTGTGCGAGTGCGTGTGTGTGTGTGCGTGTGAGTGAAGGAGAGACAGATGCCGATGCTGATGTTGATGCCGTAAAAGACGACGCCCGCCTGCGCGAGGCCCTCGACCTCGCGTAGGTTGACCACCTGGGAGCGCGCGTGTGTGTGTGTGTGTGTGTGTGTGCGTGTGTTGGGGGGGGGGAGACAGATGCCAACGCTGATGATGATGCCGTAAAACACAACGCCCGCCTGCGCGAGGCCCTCCGACCTCACGTAGGTTGACCACCTGTCTTTGTGTGCGTGCATGGTCGATTTTGCAGTCCGTCAGACCTATGATGGCGTATTATGGTGTGCGTGCATGTGTGTGTGTCTATGTGTGTGTGTGTGTGTGTGTGTGTGTGCACGAGAGAGACGCCCGCCTGCGCCAGGCCCTCGACCTCACGAAGGGTCACGACCTGTGTGTGAGTGGTGCGTGGGGGGGAGGGGGAGTGTGCGTGTGTGTGTGAGGCCCTTGACCTTACGCAGGTTTACCACCTGGGAGCGCGTGTGTGTGTGTGTATGTGTGTGTGTGTGTGTGTGTGTGCGTGTGTGTGGGAGAGACAGATGCCGACGCTGATGTTGATGCCGTAAAACACGACGCCCGCCTGCGCCAGGCCCTCGACTTCCCGTAGGTTGACCACCTGGGAGCGCGTGTGTGTGTGTGTGTGTGCGCGTGCGTGTGTGTGCGTGCGTGTGTGGGAGAGAGAGATGCCGACGTTGATGTTGATGCCGTAAAACACGACGCCTGCTGCGCGAGGCCCTTGACCTCGCGAAGGTTGACCACCTGGGAGCGCATGTGTATGTGTGTGTGTGTATGTGTGCGTGTGTGTGGTGGGGGGGGTGAGGAGGGAAGACAAATGCCAACGCTGATGTTGATGCCGTAAAACACGACGCCCGCCTGTGCGAGGCCCTCGACCTCACGAAGGTTGACCACCTGAGTTTGTGTGTGGGGGGGAGGGGGGAAGTGTGTGCGTGTGTGTGTGTGTGTGTGTGGGAGAGAGACAGATGCCGACGCTGACGTTGACGCCGTAAAACACGACGCCCGCCTGCACGAGGCCCGTAGGTTGACCACCTGAGTTTGTGTGAGTGGGGGAGGGGGGAAGTGTGTGCGTGTGTGTGTGTGTGTGTGTGTGTGCGTGTGTGGGAGAGAGACAGATGCCGACGCTGATGTTGACGCCGTAAAACACGACGCCCGCCTGCGCGAGGCCCTCCGACCTCACGTAGGTTGACCACCTGTGTTTGTGTGAGTGGGGGAGGGGGGAGGGGGAGGGGGAGTGTGTGTGTGTGTGTGTGTGTGAAGGAGAGACGCCCACCTGCGCGAGGCCCTCCGACCTCGCGCAGGTTGACAACCTGTGTTTGTGTGTGGGGTGGAGGGTGGAGGGGGGAGGGGGAGTGTGTGTGTGTGTGGTGGTTGTGGTGGGGGGGGGGAGAGACAGATGCCGACGCTGATGTTGATGCCGTAAAATATGACGCCCGCCTGCGCGAGGCCCTCCGGCCTTACGTAGGTTGACCACCTGGGAGCGTGTGTGTGTGTGTGTGTGTACGTGAGTGTGCACGCGCGTGTGCGTGTGTGTGTGTGTGCGTGTGTGCGGGAGGGATACAAATGCTGATGCTGATGTTGATGCCGTAAAACACGACGCCCGCCTGCGCGAGGCCCTCGACCTCACGTAGGTTGACAACCTGGGAGCGCGCGTGTGTGTGTATGTGTGTGCGCACGTGTGTGTGAGTGTGTGTGTGCGTGTGTGTGCGCGCGTGTGTGTGCGTGTGTGTGTATGTGTGTGAGGGAAGGAAGATTCCGACGCTGATATTGGTGCCGTTGAGCACGACGCCCAAAGCGTCGCCGCGAAGCTTGACAGCCCCGCAGTTCCGCGCCCGTTGACTGCCCGATCACAGACACCGACTCACCCACTCTCACACACACACACACACACACACACACACACACACACCAGGGACTACGCGCTTGTCAGGCAGATGGTCCACGCACACATGCACGCACACACACACACATGCCCACCTCCAAAGGCGCGTCCAGACCGGGCATACACCCACACAAACGCCATAAAAGGCGTCCGACGCACTGTAAAATCGACCACCTCTACGCCGCCCCCGTTGGCCTGCCCGATCCCCCCCCACACACACACACACATACACACAAACACACACACACACACACATATGCACGCACCTCCACCGGCGCGTCCAGTCCGAGCGCCGCCGCAAAGCTCGACAGCACCGCGGTGCCGCGCCCGTTGACTGGCATGTTGGCAGCACACGGGCAGGCAGGAAGTCAGAGAGGCATGGGCGTGAGCTGCAACAGACAGCTCATACAAAGGCAACTCGCAGGCCGGCCGGCAGGCAAGGGGCCGGCCGGCCGGCCGGCCGGCAGCCAGGCAGCCAGGCAGCCAGCCAGGCAGCCAGCCAGCCAGCCAGGCAGACAGGCAGGTAGGCAGACAGGCAGGCAGGAAGACCGACCGATCGACAGACAGACAGACAGACAGACACAGACAGACATAACAACAGGCAGGCAGACAGAAAGACTGACTGTTACACTGAGGCCTCTCCCGCCCACGCACCCTGCCCAATCACGCCGAGGCAGCCCGCGGCGCCCGACTCCTTGATCTCAACGACTTGAAGCGGGTGGATGAGGAAGTCGCGCGCGATGACGGGGACCTTGACAGCCTGCGTGATCCACACACACGCACACATGGCCAGCAGCTTCAGGCTCTCAGCAGGAGGGCTTCGGGCAGTCAAAGCCTATGAGGCTGAGGGTGGATCAGGAAGTCGCGCGCGATGACCGGGACCTTGACCGCCTG
>VFSX01000189.1:212500-222500 GCA_016618255.1 Chlamydomonas sp. UWO 241 | reverse complement strand
CATTGGCACACACACACACACACACAGCATCACAAACCTGCGTGACCATGAGCAGGTCCTTGAGCGACGACGACGTCGATTCTGCGTCGATGCGCACGCACAGCGCGTGTGCGCCCATCGCGACGTACTGCTTCGCGAGCTGCGCCAGGTCTGTGCTGCTCTGCGCGGGGTTGCTTCGGACGACCTGCATGTTGTGTGCGCGTGTGTGTGTGTGTGAGTGCGCGTGTGTGTGCGTGTGCGTGTGTGCGCGTGTGTGTGTGTGTGTGTGCGTGTCGCCCTGTTGATGGTCACGCATATCTGTGCTGCTCTGCGCGGGGGTGCTGCGGACGACCTGCGTGTGTGTGTGTGTGCGTTTGTGTGTGTGTGTGTGTGTGTGTGTGTGTGTGCGCGTGTGTGTGTGTGTGCGTGTATGCGTGTCGCCCTGTTGATGGTCACGCATATCTGTGCTGCTCTGAGCGGGGGTGCTACGGACGACCTGTGTGTGTGTGTGTGCGTGTGTGTGTGTGTGTGTGTGCGTGCGTGTGTGTGTGTGCGTGTGTGCGTGTCGCCCTGTTGATGGTCACGCATATCTGTGCTGCTCTGCGCGGGGGTGCTGCGGACGACCTGCGTGTGCGTGTGTGTGTGTGCGTGTGTGTGTGTGTGTGTGCGTGTGTGCGTGTCGCCCTGTTGATGGTCACGCATATCTGTGCTGCTCCGCGCGAGGGTGCTGCGGACGACCTGCGTGCGTGCGTGCGTGTGCATGTGTGTGTGCACGTGCGTGCGTGTGTGTGGTTGTGTGTGGAAAGACCTGTGCATGTGTGTGTGTGTGTGGAAACCTGCTCCCTCGCGGCCAGGTGGTCACACTGCTCGGACGACTCAGCTGCATGCGTGCTTTCGCGTGCTTTTTCGTGCATGTGTGTGCGTGCGTGTGTATGTTGTGTGCCTATGTGTGTGTTTTGTGTTGCGCTTGTTTTGTGTTGCGTGTGTTTCGTGTTGCGTGGTGTGTGTGTGTGTGTGTGTGTGTGTGCGTGTGTGTGCGCGCGCGCAGGGCTCCACCTGCGCACGCATGCAGTCATGCACACCCATCGCACCTCGTACACGAGCACCGCTTGCCCCTGCGGCACCATCTCCGCGATGAGGGTGGAGAGTCGGTAAGGCGGGTTCGAGGGCACCTGCAAGCTGCTCTGCAAGCGCTCCTCTAGTGCCTCCTGTGCGTGTGTGTGGTGGGGCGTACTTGGGAGGCGAGGAGGCAAGCAGCATGCAGCATCGGAGCGCATGGTGCCACCTCCATCTAATGTGCTGTCCTGCTCCCACGAGAGCTGCTGAGTCCATGATGGCATGGACTTGCCATGCATCCATGCATCCATGCGTTTGCATGCTAGTCCTGACCTGACCCAACTCCAGCAGCTGAGCCTCCACTTGCTTGCTTTTGCGCTTGATGGTCGCCTCAAGCTGGTTGGGAGGCAGGACGATGCGCTCCTCGTCATCATCATCCTCTTTACCAGCTCGCACGACTATGGATCGGCGTGCATGGGGACTTGCTTGCATGCGATATCTACTGCAGCGCGCGCTGCTCCCGTGCATCCGCATGGTGCCGGGCGCAGCAGGTACTGATGGCGCCAGCAGCATGCCTGTTGAGGATGCTGTAGTGCTCTGGCTCTAAGCAGAGTCGTCCACCTTCAAACCAACTCTCAGCTCCGGTTTAAGTGCGAATCAATGATCACATGCGGCAACGGTGCAGTCTTTGGAACGAGCGAGACACAAAGCGGAGGTGTGTTCAACAAATCAAAACGCTATCCTGAACCAAAACCTGACCAAAACCCAACTGAAACCCTGAGGGGGCCAGGGGGGGACACACGCGCAAACAGCACAGCACAGCACGCCTAGCAGGTGATGATCGTGGTAAATTCTAATTGCAGGTACAGAGGGGGGTCCAACGGCGCACAAGTGGGGCAACACGGCCATTCTGCCGCAGGCGAGTGTTTTGACGGACAGGCAGCCCAGATTCATGTTCGCATTCACACGGCCACCCAATCTGCAGCAGCAGCAGCAGCAGCAGCGGCGGCGGCACCCGCGCTGCCGACGCCGCCCTCACCCGCCCTGCCCAGATCGCCGAACGACGTGGCAGATGAGAGCAGCAGGACCGTCTTGCGCTGCACCGCGCTGCAGGGCCGCCGCTGCTGCTGCATTGGAGCCGCCGCGCTTGACGGCCGTTGACCGGCAGGTGGTGGCGAAGACCTGTACGCAGCCGCGTCGAAGCCGGCTGCCGTGCTCGAGGGGGAGCGCGGAGGCGCGGCACTCATCGGCCGTTGGGGGTGGTGCAGCCCTGCTCTGAAGCGGCCGCTCGTGCCGCCGGGCGACGCTGCTGCTGCTGCTGCTCCTGCTGAGTCCGCCAGCGCTGCCGACAGCGCGCGCTCAGACGCCCACGCCGAGTAGTGGACGGGCGCCGGCGCGGGCGACGATGCACCACCCACAGCGCCCGGCGCATCATCCTGCTGCGCCCAGCTGGCGGACGGGGCGACGGCGATCGCGATGCTCGCGGCGGCGGTGCTGCCGAAGGAGAGCACCTCACGCAGCGCGCCACTGTGGGGGCGCTGCGCGTGCTGCTGCTGCCATGGTGCAACTGCTGTGCCGTCAGTGCCGCCCGCCGCCGCCTCGGCCGCGCGCAGCCGCTGCTGCGTGAGCGCGATGAGGCCGTCCTGCTGCCGTATCGTCGCCTCCGCCGACGCCAGCTTCTCAGAGCACAGCGCGAGGTGCGCCTGCGTTGAGCGCAGCGCCTCCATCAGCCGGTTCCAGTCGCGTGGGTCCCTGACAGCTTCCGCCAGCTTCCAGCCTCCACCTTCCGTCTGGCCCCCACCGGAGGGCCCAGGCGGAAGCCAGCCCGCCAGCAAGCGTTCAGTCGCGCCGTCCGCGTCCCCGTCCGCCGCGCGCCGCTGGGCGTCGCTCAGCTGCCTCCCCAGCTGCCGGTTGGCTTCCCGCAGCGCCGCAGCGTCATCGGCGAGCTTCGCTGCACCCGCCGCGCCGCGCCGAGCGTCCGACAGCGCCGCACGCAGGCGCTCCGCCTCTGCGGAACAGTTGGCAGAGTCGGAGAGCGCACGGGAGAGGGAGTCGACCTGCGCGGCACGGGCAGGCGTGGCGTGGGTGAGTGTGCATGCGTGCGTGCAGGTGTGTGCAGAGTTTCCAAGTTTGGGGGCTTGGGGTTGAGGGCTCAGTCAACCTATCGCCAGAGATGCGGGTGCGTGTGCGTGTTTTGTGTTGATTGTGTGTGTGTTTTTATTTATTTATTTATGTGTGTGTGTGTGTGTGGAGTTTTAGGGTTTAGGGCTTTGGGCTTACCTGTGCACGCAGGCCCGCCGCCTCGCGCGCCTGCAGCCTGAGGTCTGCCAGCTCAGCAACGCGGTCGCTGCGCGCAGCGGCA
Organism: Chlamydomonas sp. UWO 241; assembly: GCA_016618255.1. Taxonomy (NCBI): domain Eukaryota; kingdom Viridiplantae; phylum Chlorophyta; class Chlorophyceae; order Chlamydomonadales; family Chlamydomonadaceae; genus Chlamydomonas; species Chlamydomonas priscui. The sequence continues at coordinate 219,103 of VFSX01000189.1, read as the reverse complement.
AGCTCTTCCGTGAGCTGCGTCAGCTGCGTGCATGTGTATGTGTGTGCGTTTGTGTGTGTGTGTGTGTCTGTGTGTGTGTCTGTGTGTGTGCGTGTGTGTGTGTGTGTGTGCGCATGAGCCCTGCCTGCGCACACTCAGGGGCCTGCGCGCGCTCAGACGTCTAATACGCCAACATAGGTGCCCGACAGACTGTCAAGTCAACCACTCGCACCCACCCGCGCCTGCATCTACGCGACGTCCTCCGCGCCGCCCACTTGGGGTTCAGGGTTGAGGGCTCAGGGTTCAGGGTCACGGTTTTAGGGTTGGGCGATGGCGTGCGACCCAGCCTTGGGTCAGGAACCCTCAGAGCAGACGAAAGAGAGGAGAGAGCAGAGAGCACTCGCACCCACCTGGGCATGCATGGACGCGACGCTCTCCGCGCCGTTGGCACCCGCGTGCGCGCCCACTCGCTCCTTCAGCTGCCGATGCAGGTCGTCCGCTTGTGCACGTGCGTCAGCCAGATCGCTGTCGCGAATGCGGATCACCTGCGTGCGTGTGTGTGTGTGTGTGTGTGAGTGTGTGCATGCCTGTGTGTGTGTGAGTGTGTGTGCAAGCCTGAGTGTGTGTGTGTGTGTGTGTGTGTGTGTGTGCATACACACCTGCTGCAGCTACACGTTACGCCGCTCCATACCTACCAAGATAAACAAAGGAGAAAGAGGCCCCTGCCCCTGCCCCCTCCCCCGCCGCCACTCATTCAGGCGCCAGCCCACCAAAACGCTCCCTACCTGCTGTTGTGCATCCCACCGCTCCATGCCATGTGTGTGTACGCATGTGTGTGCCTCTGTCTGTCTGTCTGTCTGTCTGTCTGTCTGTCTGTCTGTCTGTCTGTCTGTCTGTCTGTCTGTCTGTCTGTCTGTCTGTCTGTCTGTCTGTCTGTCTGTCTGTCTGTCTGTCTCCCTGTCTGTCTGTCTGTCTGTCTGTCTGTCTGTCTGTCTGTCTGTCTGTCTGTCTGTCTGTCTGTCTGTCTGTCTGCTGTCTGTCTGTCTGTCTGTCTGTCTGTCTGTCTGTCTGTCTGTCTGTCTGTCTGTCTGTCTGTCTGTCTGTCTGTCTGTCTGTCTGTCTGTCTGTCTGTCTGTCTGTCTGTCTGTCTGTCTGTCTGTCTGTCTGTCTGTCTGTCTGTCTGTCTGTCTGTCTGTCTGTCTGTCTGTCTGTCTGTCTGTCTGTCTGTCTGTCTGTCTGTCTGTCTATGTGAGAGTGTGTGTCTTTGTCTTGCTCTGTCTGTCTATGTGAGAGTGTGTGTGTGCACAAACACCTGCTGCTGCGCATCCCTCCGCTCCATTCTGGACGGCAGCTCCCATTGTGTGTGTGTGTGTGTGTGTGTGTGTGAGAGAGTGTGTGTGTGTGCACACACACCTGCTGTTGTGCGCCCCGTCGCTGGACGGCAATTCCCAGTGTGTGTGTGTGTGTGTGTCCAACCCCACCTGCTGCTGCGCATCCCTCCGCTCCATTCCGGACGGCAGCTCCCAGTGTGTGTGTGTGTGGGGGGGGAGTGTGTGTGTGTGTGTGCACACACCTGCTGTTGTGCGCCCGTCGCTGGACGGCAACTCCCAGTGTGTGTGTGTGTGTGTGCCCAACCCCACCTGCTGCTGCGCATCCCTCCGTTCCATCCCGGACAACAGCTCTCGCCCCTGGCGAGCCAGCTGCTCCTGTAGCTCCTTGACCTGTGTTCCGAGCCGCATCGCCGCTTGTGATGCCCCGACAGACGCGGCGCTGCCCGGTCGCTGTGATGCCGCGCTGCGTGGGTGTGTGATGAATGGGGGGAGGATACAGCATAAGGAGGAGGGGAGGCGGGGAGGCGGGGAGGCGGGGAGGAGGGAGGAGGGGAGGCGGGAGAGGGGAGAGGGAGGCGGGGAGGGGGAGCGGCGGGAGGCGGGGAGGCGGGGAGAGGCGGGAGGGCGGGAGGCGGGGAGCGGGGAGTGCGGGGAGGCGGGGAGGCGGGGGAGCGGGGAGGCGGGGAGGGGGAGGCGGGAGGCGGCGGGGGGAGGCGGGAGGAGGGGAGGAGGGGAGGAGGGAGGAGGGGAGGAGGGGAGGAGGTGGAGGAGGAGGAGGGGAGGAGGGGAGGAGGGGAGAAGGGAACAGGGGAAAGAGGAAAGGGGGTGAGGAGAGCGGGTAAGGGCACGCAAATTTTGGGGTCTTTCAGGATTTGGGCGCCCACAGTTTGGCCGGATTGGAGGTCTCGGGTTCAGCGTCTAGGTTTGTCACAACAGGTTTGCTGAGCCAACCCACCTGCCAGCGCGCGACCCCCCCGCGCCGTCGCCGCCGTCGCCCATCCCTAGGCCTGTTCCGGGGGACATGCCCAGGCCTGAGAGGTCAAACTTGAGCGTGCGTGCCTGAACCAGCTGGCTCATTGCCTGCAGGTGTGTGCGTGTGCGTGCGCGTGTGTGTGTGTGTGTGTGTGTGTGTGTGAGTGTGTGTGTGTGTGTGTGTGTGCGTGTGTGTGTGTGTGGGGGAGACATGCCCAGGCCTGAGAGGTCGAACTTGAGAGTGCGTGCTCGAACCAGCTCGTCCATTAATTGTGCGTTTGGGGAGGGAGGGGGAGGGGTGAGAGCAAGTCATTCACGTTCATAGTGACCAGGCTCACACATGTATGCGTGTAGCATGGTGGCGGTGCCTGTGGAATGCCAGATCCCCCCTCCCCCCGTCACCATGCATCCACACGCATGCACGCACACACGTGCACGCACACACATGCACGCACACACATGCATGTGTGCACACACACACACACACACACACAAACATACACACATGCATGCACACATGCATGCACAAACACACGCACATGCACACACACACACACACACACACACCACACCATCATAGGCATCCAACAGCCTGTAAACTCAACCACGACACATGCATGCACACACACACACACACGCACACACACACACTCCCACTTCCCCACACGCACACACACCTTCATCGTCACCGCCTCTGCCTGCAGGTTTGTCCGCAGTATGCTTGCCTCCCTCCACTCCGCCTCTAGGCGCTTGCGCTCAGTATCAAGGTCGATGCTTGCCTGTGTGGGTGTGAGGCACGGTGTGAGGACTTACTTTGAGAGAGGGGCGGGCGGGCGGGCGGGCGGGCGGACACATACATAGACAGAGAAGCACGCAGAGACACAAATCCCCGCACCTGCTGCCACCGTGCCGAGGCGTCCGCCGCAGCCGCGAGCGCCGTCCCATACTCCCTCTCGCTCCTTGCCAGCGCCTCGCGCACGCCGGCAAGCTCGGACGACACAGACGCGAGCTCGGCTGCATGTGTGTGTGTGTGTGTGAGTGTGTACGTGTGTGTTGTGAGTGTGTGTGTGTGTGTGTGTTGTGAGCGGCGAGCTGCGTGCACACGAGGAAGCGCCTCACGCACGCTGGCGAGCTCGGACGACACAGACGCGAGCTCGGCTGCAGGCGTGTGTGTGTGTGTGTGTGTGTGCGTGTGTGTGAGTATCATGAACAGTGGGCTGTGTGCACACGAGGCAGCACCGTGCTCGGAAGACACAGACGCGAGCTCGGCTGCAAGAGTGTGTGGGTGTGGGTGTGGGGGGGGCAAGTGTGCGTGTGCGTGTGCGTGTGTGCGTGTGTGTGCGTGTGTGTGTGTGTGTCACGGGTGGTGGGACGCGTGCATGTGCGGCAGCGCCGCCAAAACAGAGTGTGTGTGTGTGTGTGTGTGTGTGTGTTTTGTGCGTGTGTGTTCCTGCGTGCCTGCGTGCCTGCCTGCCTGCATGTGTGTGTGCGCGTGCACTTCCCCTGACCGACCAACCTTGAGACGACGCGCACGCAGAACACGCATCCCTGGCGCGAGCCTCGGCCGCAGCAGCAGGGGCCTCGGCCGCGCGCGTCACCGCGCGCGCCGTTGCCACCGCGGCCTCCGCGCGCTCGCACCGCGCCGCCAGCGCGGCCGCGTCGCACGCTGCCTTCTCTGCTGCTGCTGCTGCGGCAGCCTTGGCAGCGGCGGCGGCTGCTGTGGCAGCGGCGGTGGCAGCGGCGGCTGCTGCAGCGGCGACGTCCCGCTGCTCCCGTACCGCGCTCTCGCGCGCGTCCGTTTGCGCGCACAGCCCGGCCGCGGCTGCTGACTCAGCCAACTGCCGCGTCACAATAACCTCCGCCTGCGCGCATGCCAGCTGCTTGGCCTGCGCGTCTGCGTCGCGGCATGCAGAATCCAGGTCTCTCCGCATAGCGATTAGCTGCGCGCGTGTGCGGGCGGCCGTGTGTGTGAGTGTGTTTGTGTGTGCATGAGTGTGCAGGCGTGTGTGTGTGCGTGCAGGCGTGCGTGCATGCATGCATGTGTGTTTGTGTGTGCATGCCAGCCTAAACATGTGTGTGTGTGTGTGCGTGTGTGTGCGTGCGTGTGTGTGTGTGTGTGTGTGTGTGTGTATGCACACGCGCTCACGGTTTCCACAGGTGAAAAGGCGTGAGGCCAGCGGACCCGACCTATCATCGTCATTGGCAGGATAACAAAAAGGGAGCGCCCTCAACCCTGACTTAAAACACAAGGCCCAATGGGGCCGGGGGCCCAACATGTGGTGAATGCTTGTACTTAAACAAGAACCCTTGGAAATCCCCATGTTCCCCAAAGCGTGCCATCGGAGCTGTGCTGGTCCGTTGCTGGCGTGGGACGGCTCGTTGGGAAGCTGGGAGCAGTGATTTCCTTTTCATGATTATTAATTGATTATTCCACAGCCGGATTTTGCTTTGACCGCGTTGACCGTTGCCCTCCTGTTGACCGTTTCCCCTCATGTATAGGTCGTGTGAAAGCTCTCGACGAGCCCAGCCTGGTGGGCTTGTCAGACTAACAATCCGCTGTATGGCTTGAGCTGTGTTCAAGGTCAAAGTACAGCCGGAATACAGCCAAATGGCTGTGGAGAGCCGAAAATGAAATCACTGGCTGGGAGCCTCCTCCATCTTGGCGTCTTGGCATCTTGGATCTTGGGTTCAAATCTAGCTAGATCAAACATGCCGCAAAAAACTACGTTCCCAAAAATAAAAACATTTTGCAGGGGAAACTTGTGTGAATGTGAGAATCTCATAATAGAGCCCCACCTGTGCCTCTGCCTGCTCCTCGCGCTCCCTCGCGCCCGCACCATCCTCGACCAGCAGGTCCGTCTGGCAGCCGCTTGTGATGCGGCCGTGCTGCGTGTGTGTGTGTGTGTGTGTGTTTTGTGTGTGTGTTTGTGTGTGCTTATGTGTGTCCATGCATGTGTGTGTGGTGGGTGGGCACGCCACTCCGCATCGCTGGCACACTGGTCGGAGGAGGGCAAGGGAGAGGGGCATGCGCACCTGCGCAGCTGTGATTGCCTCCAGCCACGTCGCTTTCTTGCTCATGATGATGGATTTCATAGACGACATGACACCCCTAATACAAGTCTATGTGACCAAACAATACTGTAAGGGGGGAGTGGGCATGCGCACCGGTGCAGCCGTGATTGCCTCCAGCCACGTCGCTTTCTTGCTCACCATGATGGATTCCACAGTCGATGTGGCATTCCCCTAATACAAGTCTTATGCGACACCAATAAAACTGCAAGGGGGGGAGTGGGCACGCGCACCTGTGCAGCTGTGATTGCCTCAAGCTGTGCGTTCTCACCCCACTTGCTCAATCATCCTGATGGATTCCACATGCATTGTGATGCCACTCATACGATGTACTGCTAGAGGGGAGTGGGCAAGCGCACCTGTCCAGCTGCGATTGCCTCCAGCTGTGCGTTTGCACGCCGCAACGCGCGCTCCGCTTGCTCGCGCTCGGCGTCCAGACGGGCACACCGCTGCGACAACTCGGCTGCAGCTGCGTGTGTGTGTGTGTGTGTGTGTGTGTGCGCGCTCCGTTTGCTCTCGCTCGGCGTCCAGTCGGTCACAGTGCTGCGACAACTCTGCTGCAGCTGCGTGTGTGTGTGTGTGTGTGTGTGTGTGTGTGTGCGTGTGAACACCTGCTCTCGCTCTGCATCCAAACGGTCACACTGCTGCGACAACTCAGCTGCAGCTGCGTGTGTGTGCGTGTGTGCGTGTGTGTGTGTGTGTATGCGCATGTGTGTGTGTGTGTGTGTGTTTGTGTATGTGTGTATGTGTGAGTTAACGTCTGCTCTCGCTCGGCCGCAGCTGCGTGATTGTGTGTGTGTGTGAGTCTGTGTGTGTGTGTGCATCTGTGTGTGTGTGTGCGTGAGTGCGCAGCAGAGCACGTGCCCCCCCCTCCCGACAGACACTCCACACAAGGACTGTCTGACGGACGGTGAAATCACCTGCACACACACGCACACACACACACACACACACACACACATAGGGCGCGTCAGTATACCGTATACGTGGGCCCGTATAATACCGTATAATGTATACCGTATACAAGGGTATACGTGTATACCCTTGATTCCTTGATCCGATTGAGACGGGAACGGTGGATTCGGATGCCTGACATAATGGGCATCACAAATCCACTCTAACAAGCTGACTTTGCTGTCTGTGGTTTAGAGGAAACACAAAACTAGGTTTTTCTCACTGCATGGCAGCCGGAGCGTCCCTGCGCCCCATGCAAACACCATATTCTTCCCTCCATCCCATGCTGCATCCAAGC
>VFSX01000189.1:172500-207500 GCA_016618255.1 Chlamydomonas sp. UWO 241 | reverse complement strand
CTGAGCGGCTTGCACCCGTGCTCGCACTGGCTGTTGCAGCACAACGGGCAACATTGTGTCAGCCACATATTCCTACGGGCCCATCTCGCGCCTAATGATCATGAGCGTCGACGACAACATGAGCGCAGATCCGACCTCCCCGTGCGTGCATCTGTCGGACGAGGCGATAGCAGATCTAACAGTCTGGAAGGACTCGGCACAAGTGTGGGAGGGGACATCCAAAATATGGCCCCCCAACACAGCGCCCATCCGCATTCACTCAGACGCAGCGGGAGAGAACCCCGCTTCGCACGGAGGGTGGGGCGCGTGGTCTCAAGACATCCCCGGCTACCCCGCGGTGCAGGTGGCTAGGGGCGGGTGGACGACAGACGCAGCCAGCCAGAGCTCCACGCTCCTAGAGTTGAAAGCCATCACTGAGGCCGTGCTCGGCTTTGACCGCGCCAAGGCGTTGCGCGGCCGCACAGTCGAGATTTTTACCGACAACCAGGGAGTTTTTTCTTCAACATTTATAAGGGCGGGTCATGCACCCCAGCCGTCCACGCAGCATGCAGAACCCTGTTGTGGTATGCGCTGACGCACGACATCCGGCTGCACGCAAATTGGATCCCGAGGGAAGAAAATCAGGTCGCAGATGTTTTCACCAAGTTGGTCGAGTCGAGCGATTGGCAGCTCGACCCCGACATTTTCAAACTCATCCAGCGCCGATTCTGCATCACGTTCGAGAAAGGTCTGTTATTTCCATCTTACGATAACCACCTAGTGGAGAAGTACTACAGCCTGTGCTGGGACCCTCCCCCGTGCGGGAGGATCAATGCTTTTCAATTCCGATGGGGGCACGCCGAGTGGTGCAACCCGCCGTTCAATCAGATAGCCAGGGCGGTGGGCTACGCCAGGTCGTGCCGGGCACGCATTGCGCTGCTCTGCCCGTTGACACCATTGGCAATTTGGTGGCACGCCATTACTCCGCACACACACACACACACACACGCACGCACGCAAACACACACACATACACACACCTCCTCCAGGTCAAGACGCAGCTCCTCGACTTTCCGCAGCAGCGCGGGGTTGGGGTCGGGCGGCCGGGGCAGGGGCAGCGCCTCTGGGCGCACAACTGCCCCGGCCGCCAGCTCAGCGAGGCTGTTGCGCAACAGGGTGTTGTCCTGGGCAGTTACTTCCAGCCTGGGGGAGGGTGTGTGTGTAGATGTTGCGCAAGAGGGTGTTGTCCTGGGCAGTTACTTCCAACCTGGGGGGGGGGGGGCATGGGATAGGACAGCTCAGCGGGGGGTGCATCGTACGTTTACTATGGGTTTTGCATAGATCCTTAACTATGCACTAAGTACTACTGGCACTGCAGGGTGCTGTCCTGGGCAGTTACTTCCAGCCTGGGGGGGGGGGGGGGGAGGGGGAGCATGCGGTGTTGCGCAATGAGGTGTCATCAACAGGCAGTTACCTCTAGTCTGTGGGGGGGAGTCTGTATGGGGTGAGATGTTGCGCAACAGGGTGCTGTCCTGTGCAGTAACTTTCAGCCGGGGGGGTGGGGTGGGGGTGGGGGGCAGGGGAGGCGGAGCATGCGGTGGGAGGGGGGAGGGAGACACGCCCGCGCCCCACGGCGCCCCACGCTCCCGATCGACAATTCACGCACACGCGCGCCCACACCCACACCCACACCCACACCCACACCCACACCCACACCCACACCTGCTTCCACACCCATGCCCGCACACCCCCACCCCCACTCCCACCCCCACGTCCACACACCCACACATGCACACCTGCTCCGCGTGTCGGCAGCGGTGCCCTCCGCCGCGCGCACCGCCGCCGCCGCCGCCGCGCCCACCGCTGCCGCCAGCTCAGCGCCCGCCGCCAAACTGTCAAGCAGCGCGGCGGCCACCGAGTGCTGCGGCTGCAGCTGCGGCTCCCCACCTGCTCCCCGCCCGGGCGCGGCCCCGAACTCTGCGGGGCCCTGGTGTGCGCCCGATCCCGACCCCGGGGATGGCGTCCCCCCGGCCGGTGCGAAGCCCCCCTCCGGCGTGGGCGCGAGCGGGGGCGGTGACGGCGGCGGGCGGGGGGAACCGCCCCGGCGCCCGCTCGGCAGCGCCGATGACGGGCGCGTGACGCCGGCCGCGGCGGCGGTGGCGCGCGCCCCGAGCAGCACCGGCGCCGCGCTCGCAGGCCGCTGCTGCTGCGGCCGGTTGTGGTCACCTGATGGGTGCGACGTAGGCGCGGCTCGGCTGTCGCTGCCGGTCCGGGTGGCGGCAGCGGCGTCGGCGCGCGCACGCGCCGCCGCGCCCGCGAGCAGCCGTGCGCTGAGTGTGGCCTGCAGCTCGAGCAGCGCGCAGCGGTCGCCGGTCGCGCTCGACAGCTGGGCCTCAAACGCCGGAGCGTCCAGGGGGGCCGGCAGCGCAGCGGCGCCGGCGTGGGCGCTGCTTCTGGTGCCGCCGGTTGTTGCTGCTGCGATGTGTGAGGCGCTGAGCAGCACCCCAGCGGGGCCGGCTCGGCTCCCCGCCGCCTGCTGGTGCATGTGCGTCAGCGCGTGGTGCAGCGACCGGATGTCGTCGGCGAGCGCGCGCTCGGCGCTGCTGGTGCTGGTGCTGCTGCTGCTGGCGGTGAAGCTCGCGCGCAGAGGCGGAGACGGCAACTCGCCGGCCGACGGCGCGGCATGGAGCTGCAGGCTCAGCGACCTGTGCACGCACACGGGCTGTGTGTTTAGCATGCGTGTGCGTGTGTGGCAGCCCACGCTTGCATGCACGAACACGCACACGTGTGACACACGCACACACACACACATACACACACACACACATACGCATACACACAGATAGACACGCACGACACACGCAACAAACGCAACAGGCTTGTATGGGAGTGCATGGCATGGCATGCGCACCCACCCACCTCTCAAGCACCGAGCTCCCCCGCGCCGCAGGGGCCGCTGACTGGGTTCGCGTGGGTACATGTGGTCCTGGTCCCGCCTCCCGGCCAACAAATTGAGGCTTGCACAGGTAGGGCGATTTATACGCTGTGGTGGGCCTCAGCGGCTGTCCTCCTGTCGCTGTCACTGTCGACGCAGCACCAGGTGCGCCACCCTTGAAAGACGTCAGCGTGATGGAGGGGGTTGGGGACGAGACGGAGAGCGCGACGACGTCCCCGCGTGACGCAGCTTGTGACCCTCCACCTGGCAGTGCACTCGCAGGCCGCCTAGCTGCCTTTTGCGGCGACATGTCGGCCACTCGATCCCTCCTGTAGCTGTGGCTGCCAGTGTTGCGCCGATCGTGCGTGTTACTCCATCGAATCGAGCGTAACAGTTGCCCCAGAAAAGCAGGGTGCTGGCGTAGGGGACCGGGGCTGGCGTAGTAGTGGCAGTGGTTAAATGCACTCGAGCTAGAGGGGCGATCTAGATTTGTGTGTGGGGGCGGTTGTGATCTCTGCACATAGCACCGCACTGCACCGCACTTCACTGCACCTCAATTTGGCGAGGTTTTGAAAAATTGATTATCTCTGCAATGCACATTAGCGGCAGTTATAATTTACAATTCGCACTATTTAGTGTGATTCGAGTCACACACACAGCGCATCATACGATCCACCAACAGCCCATTAGACAGATCGAGGCACCGCCACCTGCCGTGGGCAACGACAGGGACAGGTGCCTCGGTTGAAACCTCCTTATATTGTTGTGAGGAACCATGCTCTTCACTGCCATTCACTCAGTGGCGCCCCAGGCTGGGAGGGAGCTGGGCAGTGGGGTGGATGGAGGGATGGAATCAAAGGTTCCCACGTCCATGCTGGCCCTGGTGGTGAGCCCATGTCGCGCCGCACGCCCATGCACCAACTTGCTGGGGACAAGTAACCTACCATGCTCCGGCCACTGTCTAGCCATCTGCATTTCAGTGCCAAGTGGCTTGCATTCATGTGTGGCACCCCCCCCCATACACACACACAGATGCGTGCCACCCACACGCATGGCCATGCGCACATGCACATGCACACGCCCGCCCCCTGCAAGGACTACTCGCGCCGGCGCGCGCTGCCGCCCGGCCTGCACTGCCGCATGGTGCTGCCCAGCGCCGACGGCAACAGCGTGTCGGTGTGGGACGCGCCGAGCGGCGGGGAGCTGCTGGCTTGGCTGGACGCGCAGCTCGGGCCGCTCGATGACGTACGCAGCACGGTGCACGCGGTGATGGTGCGTGTGCGTGGGGGAGTGGGGGTGTGTGCGTGTGATTGGGTGGGCGGGAGGGTGTGTGTGTGCATGTGTGGGGGTGTGCGTGTGGGTGGGTGGGTGGGTGCGTGCGTGTGCAGTGCAAGTGGGTGCGTGCGGCGCAGCAGCCGGAGCTGCTTCGCAAACACACACACACACACACACCATCATATGTACACGCACACACACACATACAGGAGGTCGAGTCCCAAGGGCTCGCTGTTGCCCTGCTGCACGCACAAACACACACACACACACGCACACACACACGCCGTTGCCCTGCTGCATGCACACACACACACACACACACACACACACAGGAGGAAGAGTCATTCAGGCTCGCCGTTGCCCTGCTGCATGCACACACACGCGCGTGCACACACACACACACACAGGAGGAAGAGTCACACGGGCTCGCCGTTGCCCTGCTGCACGCGCGCGCAGCCGAGGTGCTCGCCTCCGGCGGCCGCGACGCACTTATGTCGGTCGGGCGTGCGTCCTTCGCGTTGCGGGCGACGCTGTCTGAGTTTGAGGCACGCAACGGGGTGCGTGTGTGTGTGTGTGTGTGTGTACGCAAGTGTGGCGTGCTTGTCGGGCGTACGTCCTTCGCGTTGCGGGCGACGCTGTCGGAGTTTGAGGCACGCAACGGGGTGCGTGTGTGTGTGAGTGTGTATGTGTGTGTGTGTGTGTGTGTGTGCGTGTGTGTGTGTTAGTGTGTGTACGCAAGTGTGGCGTGCTTGTCGGGCGTGCGTCGTTCGCGCTGCGGGCGACGCTGTCTCAGTTTGAGGCATGCAACAGTGTGTGTGTGTGTGCATGTGTGTGTGTGTGCGTGTGTGTGTGCGTGTGTGCTGTGTCGGAGTTTTAGGCGTGCAATGGGGTGCGTGTGTGTGTTTGTGTGTGCATGTGTGCGTGTGTGTGTGTGTCTGTGTGTGTGTCTGTGTGTGTGTCTGTGTGTGTGTGTGTATGTAAGGGTCGGCGGTGTATATATAACCTTATATATTTATATATAAGGTTCGGCGGTGTATATGTAGAGCGAGGGGCGCGACACTATATACACTCCGATCGGGGTGTATATATACACGTGCGCGCTGAGTGCGGGGGCCGCCAGGGGGCTCTTTTGCCTCTCCACGCGCCAACAGCGCACGAATGGGGCCATGCGAACCCGATGCACCGCCTTACAGCGCGAGATGTCGCGACATCGGCCATCGGGGGAGCCGGTGACTCCCCCGGGGGAGTGGGCCCACACTCGGTTCGACACAGCTGGCTCGTTCGACCTCCGAATGAGGCCCCACCACTTGCGACGCCTCAGAAAGGCATAGAGGGGACGATGTTATTCCATTCGGCGCAGGGTTGGGGGGCTGCATGGGCGGTGCATGGAAGGCTCTGCACCCATGCAGTGAGTGAGTGGGCCCACTAGTGGGTGGTGGAGAGCACAGGTCCTGGTGGCCAGGAGCATTTCTTGCTGCGTTGGCACGCTTTGCAGCATAGAGAAATGTCCTAGGGTGTTGATAAAACAGAAGGTTGGTGGCATCGGCACTTGGTGTCACCGAGAAGCCCGTGGCGTGCCGCGTGTGCTCCCGGCGGCGGCGTGCGGCGGCGGCGGCGGCGGCGGCGTGCGCCGGCGTGTGGCCGGGGGCGCCCGCCCACCCAGCAGACCGGGTACTATGGTAGAGTGGGGTGTTGGTGTTTACTGTGATGGGTTTGCGGCGAAGTGGGTTGGTATGTTGGGTGCCTGAAGCTTTGAGGGTTAGGGTAAGGGACTTGCAGTGTGTTTAGCCTCGAGGAGAGAGCGTGCTCCGCGTCTCCGCGTCCCCTCCGTGCAGCCAGTATCTTGTATTGCTCCTCACGGATCGAAAATAATTCCAATGTTTTTTCAGAGCGTGGTTCCGGGTTCCCTTGAGGATGCACATAATTGTCCCACTTTCAAAAAACACGCTGGGATTTTTCCCAGGTATTTTGTATACACCTTATACACACTATACAGTATATTATACTGTTTATACACCAGCCTGGCCTGCCCCAAGTCTATATAGTCGAGGATTATGTGTATGTGTGCGGCTGTGCGCGTGTGTGTGGGGGGGGGGGGGCGTGCACTTGTGTGTGTGTGTGTGTGTGTGTGTGTGTTTGTGTGTGTGTGTGCTGTGTCAGAGCTGACGGCGCGCAGCGGGGCGTGTGTGTTTGCGTGTTCACGAGGGCACGTGTGTGTGTGTGCGTGTGTGCGTGTGTGTGTGTGTGTGTGTGTGTGTGCTGCTCACGGTGCAAACGGCTCCGTGCCGAGTGTGCGATGCCAGGCGTATGCGCCACCGTGTGTGTGTGTGTGTGTGTGTTTGTTGCCCTCAGCGCTAACATCTTCATGTCTTCTTGTGTCCAATGGCAGGAGCACGAGACGACTTGTGTGTGCATGTTTGTGTTTGTGCGTGCGCGTGTGCGTGCGCGTGTGCGTGTGCGTGTGTGCTGCCCAAGGCTTTAGCGGCTGAGTGTCTTCTTGTGTGCATTTCCAGGTGCTGTCTGTGCACGTGTGTGTGTGTTTATGCATGTATGTGCGCGTGTGGTTGTGTGTGTTTGTATGCGTGCGTGTGTGTTGCCCACAGCGCTAACAGCTTCGTGTCTTGATCTGTGACAATGACAGGTGCTGCTTGCAGCGGGGGAGGCGGTGGCAGCTGCGCGGTCGGGCAGCAAGGTGCGTGCGTGCGTGTGTGTGTGTGTGTGTGTGTGTGTGTGTGTATGTGGCGAGGGAGGCGGTGGCGGCTGCGCGGTCGGGCAGCAAGGTGCATGGGTGGGTGTGGGTGTGGGGTTGTGGGTGGGGTGTGAGTGTGAGTGGGGGTGGGGGTCGGGGTGCGCAACCTGAAGCCTCAACAAATCGTCCATCTCTGCCACCTAAACCTTTCAGCCCTAGACCCGAAAACATGCACACGCACGCATGCATGCACGCACACACGCGCACACACACACACACACACACACACACACACACCATCATCACCACCACCACCACCACCATGATCTCCCCCCCCCCCCCCCCTCCCACCACCCCCACCATGACAGCGCGTGCTGGAGAGCGACGCCGTTGCAGGCACGCTCGCGACGATCTCTGCCAGCTGGTCGTCCGCCACAGGTGTGAATGATGCGTGTGCACACACACACACACACACACACACACGCACACACACGCGCACACACAAACGCACGCACGCACGCTCGCTCGCGACGATCTAGGCCAGGTGGTCGTTCGCCACAGGTAGGTGCGGCTGATGTGCATGTGTGTGTGTATGTGTGTGTGTGTGTGTGCGTGTGTGTGTGTGTATATGAGTGTCAGGGGTTTCCTTCCCGATCGGGAAACCCTTTTCGGAAGAGAAAAAATCAAAGGTGGACTGACCCCAAGGAAACCCCGGGCGCGCGCGAACACACACACAAACATACATACACACACACACAGTCACACACATACACAACAGGTGTGGATGATGCATGCGTGTGCACACACACACGCACACATACGCACACACACACGTGCGCGCACACACACACACGCACACACACTGCCACCTGGTCATCCGCTACAGGTACTAAGATGAAGCGCACGTGCACACATGCACACACACACACATACACACACACACACACACGCACGCACACGCCCCCTCCCTGCCCCCCCCCCCCCCACACACACACAGGGTGGGTCGGCGAGCGCATCACCGCGCTGCGCGTGAGGCACTCAGACGCGACCAACGCCAAAATGTGGACGCCGTCGCGGCGCAGCTCGCCGGGGCGGCCGCACACACACACACACACACGCACACACACACACGCACACACACACACACACACACACACGTGCGCGCATGCGCGCACACACACACTGCCACCTGGTTGTCCGCAGCAGGTAGTTGGATGACAAGCACGTGCACACACACACACACACACACACACACACACACGGATACACACGCACACGCACCCACAGGGTGGGTCGGCGAGCGCGTCAGCGCGCTACGCTTGAGGCACACAGACGCGGCCAACGCCAAGATGGACGCTGTCGCGGCGCAGTTCGCTGGGGAGGCCATACACACACACACACACACACACCACACAAAGGTTCACACACACACTCACACACAGGCTGGGTCGGCGAGCGTGTCACCGCGCTGCGCGTGAGGCACGGAGACGCGGCCAACGACAGGATGGACGCGGTCGCGGCGCAGTTCGCCGGGGAGGCCGCGGCACACACACACACACACACACACACACACGCGCGCGCACACACACACTCACACGCTCACACGCACGCGCACACACTGCCACCTGGTCCTCCGCGGCAGGTAGTTGGATGACAAGCACGATCACACACGCACGCACACACACACACACACACACACACGCCCCCCTCCCCCCCCCACACACAGGGTGGGTCGGTGAGCGCGTCACCGCGCTGCGCGTGAGGCACGCAGACGCGGCCAACGCCAAGATGGACGCCGTCGCGGCGCAGTTCGCCGGAGCAGCCGTACGCACGCACACACACACACACACACACACACACACGCGCCCCCTTCCCACACACACCCCACACACACAGGCTGGGTCGGCGAGCGCGTCAGCGCACTGCGTGTGAGGCACGCAGATGCGGCCAATGCCAAGATGGACGCCGTCGCGGCGCAGTTTGCAGGGGAGGCCGCGGCGGCGGCAGCGGTGGCAGACGCGGAGCAGCACAGCAGCGGGCACGGCCTCATCACAGACGGACCGTCTTCTGGGTCGCCGCAGCCGCATGCGGGCTCTGCTGACGCTGCTGCCGACGTTGACGCTGCTGGCGCTGCTGGTGCTGCTGGTGCTGCTGGTGCTGCTGGTGCTGCTGATGCTGCTGGCGCTGCTGACGCGTTGACGCCCTGGGACGACAGGTCGGTGCACACGCGGCGCTCCCCCGCGCGCTGCCGCACACACTTGACACACAAACACACGCACAAATACTGCCGCATGCCATGGGCTGTGTGTGTGCTGCACACACACGCATTCACACACACTCACACATACAAACCACCCCCCACACACACCTCCCCTCCCCCCCCACACACACTGCCACCACCGCCTCCACCACCAACACCACCGCAGCGTCGACGGCAACAGCAGCGGCGGCAGCCACGGCGGCAGCGGCGGCAGCCTGCCCGTGAGCGTACGAACAAACGAGGAGGAGGTGCCCAAGGCGAACCCGTCGAACTTGAACTCCACGAAGCGCCGCGGCAAGGCGGGCGCTGGCGCTGCTGCTGCTGCTGCTGCTGCTCCTGCCACGTTGAGCCCCGGTTGGCCGCGCGAGGAGGGGCCGGCCGGCGGCTGCGAGCCGCGCGAGCCCAGCCCCGAGGCTCCGGCACAGGCAGCTCCTGCGAGCGACGCCGAGGGGGGCCAGGCGGCGCCTCCGACGCCTGGCGGCGGCGTCAAGTCCAAGGCATCGGCGCCTGAGAGCGACGCAGAGGAGGACCAGGCTGCGCTTGCGACGGCCGACGGCGGTGGCAGCCCGGTGGCTGGGGCGGCGGCGGGCGGCAAGGCGGGTGTCGCGGGGTCGCCCGGGGACGCGGACAGGGAGGCGGACGACGTGCTGAGCATGCCGCTGGACACTGATGCGTATGCCAGGGCTGTGCACGCATGACGTGCGGTTGCCTGGGTCGCTGGACACTGATGTGTATGCCAGGGCTGCGTACCCAGGACGTGCGGTTGCCTAGGTCGCTGGACACTGGTGCGTATGCCGCTGGACACTGGTGCGCACCCCAGGGCTGCGCACGCATGACGTGCGGTTGCCTGGGTCGAGGGTAGAGAGATGTCTTGGGAGATCTTGAGAGAGCAGTGGGAGTCAGCCGGGTGGAGTTTGTTAAGAAGCGGGACGGGATAGGTGGTGTGAGTTGTTGAGACGATGTGCACGCGGCGGTGCTGGCCTGGCCTATCCCTGTCCCCACAGCCTCGTGACAGCATCTCTGTCTCCCTCCCTACAACGTCGTGCAACCATCATCACGCTGATAGGAAGCAGAGAGAGATTGGTTACACGTGCCGGTAGTACTTCCCAAACACCCAGGAAGCAAAACAAAAATGTACACCTTGACGGGATTGAACCGTCGACCTTTTGAGAGCAACGTAGCAGTATGTAAATCAAACGTGATAACCACTACACCAAAGGTGCGCATGACTGGAGTCGCACCGGGGTAAGGACACGTCAGCAGAAGCTGGCACCGCAGCACAGGAAACGACGTGCTAGTTCGTGGTGGACCCCAACGAATTTGGCCAAATTATGGCTTTTCAGTTACATATACAGACCGCCAATGCGCCGTTTACTTGTAAATCCAGGAAAACCACGAAGTGCCATTGAGCGTGCCCCCGGAAGTGAGACCCCTGAGCCTGCGGCGCACCCCTTCGCCTTTCCTTTTTCCATCCCTTTCCCGTCTCCCCGCACATACAGTGAGCCCGGCGTCCCCTCGGGGGCTGTTTGGGAAGTACCACCGGCACGTGTAACCAATCTCTCTAACAAAGTCGCACTGGCGTTGGCTGCTGCCCATGGCTTGGCGGCCCACAGTTGGCGCACATTGCGCTCAAGGAAGGAACCTCGCTGGCGCTCGCTGCGCTGAGTGGTCAGTGTGCTGCCCCGCCCACCCTCCGGAGGGCCCTGCCCGCCAGGGTTCTGAGACTGAGTTTGCGGGTGGGGTACGCCGGACGGTTGATGCGTTGCTAGAATGTGCGAGAAAATAATGACAGTTAACAAACGCATGCCATTGGGCGAGCCCCCGGAAGTGAGACCCCTGAGCCTGCGGCGCACCCCTTAACCTTCCCCTTTTCCATCCCCTTCCAGTCTCCCTACACATACAGTGAGCTTGGCGTCCCTTCCCCATGGCCCTCCCCCCGACCACGAATTCATCGGGGGGGGGGCATGTGGGCGACCGGCCTCAACTCCGCCTCCACGCTCCGGTGGATCCCTCGTGACCGAGTCGGCAGGGGCCCCTGACTCCCCTGACTCTTGACTTCTGACTAGCTAGGGCTCCTCTGTCACATACTACTCGCCTAACTTGTATATGCTGTATACTTGAACTGTCAGAGGGTTGCTGATGCAACTAGTTCCTTTTGTCCTACTTGCTACAGCCTCCCCCTGGTGAGCTGGGCGACGACGACACGCTGACAGCTAGTGCGCATTGCCCTCATGATCACGGAAGGAACCTGGCTGGCGCTCGCTGTGCTGAGAAATCAACGTGCCGCCCCGTCCACACCCTGGGGGGGCCCACCCGCCCCGGCCACCCTGTAGCTTGGGGTTTTAATACTGATTTGCCGAGTTTGCGGGCGGCCTGTCCTACGGGGTTAGGCTACGCTGGACGGTTGATGCTCTGCTAGGGTGCGCGCCACAGGGTGTGCGCGCCCATAAAAAAATTGACAAAGCCTGCCATTGAGCGTGCCCCCGTAAGTGAGACCCCTGAGCCTGCGGGCGCACCCCTTCGCCTTCTCTTTCCCCACATCCCCTTCCCCTGTCAGGACACACACAATGAGCCCGGCATCCCTTCGAGGACGTTTGGGGGCACCAACGGTTGTGTAACCAATCTCTATTTTTTTCTAGTTTGTCTCCGTGCTCTGTTGTGTTGGAAACGCCCATGCACATATGGAGCCCTCTGCGGACATGCCTCGTCGATTTGGCTCCAACGAATGTGCGGCTTGGGGAGCGCGGGGTTCAAGGGTAACGCCTGAAGTGACAGGAGCTGCACCTGCCGGCTGTCGAGCACGAGGCCCAGTGCAGGAGCATCGCCGCCAAAGGCACGTGAACGAGGGATGCGCTCCAGCTCCCGCTGGACATGCCGCATGCTGCTGCGCCACCACACGCCAGTGATCAGGACCTGCTCGCGGCAGCAGCGGCTGCCGCCACCAGCACCAGCGGCAGCAGCAGCACCACCAGCAGCAGCGGCAGCAGCAGCAGCAGCAGCGGCAGCAACAGCACACGCACCAGCACCAGTGGCAGCAGCAGCCGCAGCAGCAGCAGCAGCAGCAGCAGCAGCAGCGACCCGGCAGGATGCACAGCGCATGGCGCCCCATGCCGGCGCCTCGAATGCGTGCGCCGAGAGCATACGCCCGCGCGCTGAAGTCGATTGTTGACCTCACGGACCAAGGCCATAAGAAGAAGCGCAAGGCCCAGACCAACGCCAAGAGCAAGGCCAAGACCAAGGCCAAGACCAAGGCCATAAGAAGAAGCGCGATTCAGCAACTGGCGGCGACCTGGCGGTGCACGGTGATCGAGGCCGCTCATACAAGGGTCCCTGCACTGCTGGCCCGACCTCGCGATACGCTAGGGGTAGCTGCGCCCTCGCCCCTTCCAACCACAGCTGTGCTAGCCTACATGCTTCAGCTGGGAAGCTGAGGGTTGCTCGGGTGCACAGAGTTGGTGTGCTGCCGCGCTCTCTCACGTGGTCCCCCCCTTGAGGAACTGGCTGAAGCCGCAGCTGGTCACCATCACCTCTCCACATTTAAAGCTTGGGGTGGGCAGTGCTTTGGCTATGCACCTGAACTCTGGTGCTTAGCCAATGACGAGCATTGTGAACCGCGTTTTCACTTTGCCTTTTGCTGCCACTTCGGTGGAAATCTAGTGCAGGAGGGAACATGCTCCCCCGCTCGTGAGTCCTGGTCGCGCCCCCTCAAGGAGGGGGCTGGCTCACTTCAAAACAGGAGGAACCCAGTAGGGGCGATTTACGTCGAGCAAGTAGTACCTCGCCTGTTATAGTGCGTTCATGCGCGATGCTGGTGTCATGGTGGCGCATGTTTGCAGGTTGACTGATGAAAACAGGCCGCTGGTTGATTGGGTCGCAATTGAGTACAAGTGCTCGAGCGGCCAGTTGTCGGCGCTCACTCGCACGCCACACATCAAGCAAAGTGAGTGAGTGCGACACAAAATCATTCAAAACAATTATCATGATCATATCCATGTGTGTCACAGCAGGTGAGAGCCTGGCTTGGTGTGTGGAAGTTGGTGAGTTGGGTGTGGGCATGGCTCACTTTTGCCCTCGACTCTCCTCCGCCCCAGCAGTGCCGACGACACGCACGTGATCGCCTGTCTAGGCCCGTCGCCACAGGCCCCTGGCCTCGACCCAGCATTCGTGCTAGAGTCGCTGATCTCCCCTTCGCCTCCCGACGCCCTCGCGAAGGATGGATCAGGACGACACAGCGTCGACACCAGGGGCGATCGGTAAGCAAGACATTGAGGCGGTGTGTGTGTGCATGGGTCGGCCATTCACATGATGGTGGCGCACGGCGCACGGATGGCGCGATGCAGCAGTGGGGGCAGCCACCCAGCTGGGTGGGACGAGTGCTTGCGTCAGGGGGGCCAAGCTGTGAGGCGCCTGTGCACGGCATGCCCATGCATGCATGCATGAACACGGCGGCTCCTCGACTCCATGCGTGTGTGTACCAGCCGCTGATACCAGCGGTGCTGCGTGCCTGACTGCAGGTGACATGCAGCTGTCCGTTGGGGGCGAAAACGGCAGCACTGCAGCTGCCAGCCCGGCGATCACGCCGCAGGGGCGCCATGTTCACATAGTACGCACCGCGCAAGGTCAGATTGTGTCCGTGTGGTTGTCTCGCCAGGAGCACGAGCAGGTGATGCGGCTGCCGGCGGGGGAGCGTGAGCACGCAGTCATGCACCTGGCTTACCTGCGGCAGGCGCTGGCAAAGGTACTACTGCAGAGCGCGTGGGAGCAGGCGGAGTCCCAGCACTCGCAGGTGCAGCAGGCACTGGCACAGCTGCATCCCCAGGACTAGACTATTCTCAAGGTCGTGATTATGATGCTCGTTACACGCATGGCCAGCGTGGCCGTGACGGCGGAGTGCATGGCCATCCAGAACCAGCACTTGGCAAGTCTCCTGCCTCCTCACAAACAGCGGCAGGTGGTGGAGCTGCCACCGGCGCAGCGCGGGCATGCGATCCTGCAGCGACTGATAGCGACGCTGACCCCGCACGTGCAGCAGCAGGTGATGTATGTTCCTCCGATGCTGCGCACCGTCGCAATTGCGCAGCTCAGACGAATGCAACTGGAGCAGGTACGGCCGAGCGGCTCTTTGAGCACTGCCAACCCGCTGCGGCCCAGCCTAGCAGCGGTCTGTGCAGCGGCGGCTGCCAGGACGATGGCCCAGCAGCAGCAGCAGCAGCAGCAGCAGCAGCAGCCGCAGCCGCAGCCGCAGCCACAGCCACAGCAGCGCAGAAGCAGCAGGCGCAGGCGCAGGTGCAGGTGCAGCAGCAGCCTGTGGTGGCGGTGGTGACGCCACCCACCTCAACGGCTGCACCTGCCGCGCCCTCTGGCGTGCCTGAGCGCCTGATGGAGGCACAGGCGGACGCGCTGCCCGTGCAGCCCGCCGCAGCTGCCGCGCCCTCTGATGTGCCCCAGTGCGAGGCCATGCAGCCAGAGCACAAGGCGGTGGTGGCGGACGGGGACCAGCAGGCACCTCCCACGCCCGAGCCCACGCCTCAGGCTCAGCCAGAGACTGTGCCCAAGGCCGAGGCCGAGCCCCAGCCCCAGTCCGTGCCCAAGGTGGCGCCTGAGGCAGAGCACGCGGCTGCACTCACTACCAAGCCGGGGACCAAGGCTGAGCCCACGGGGCCCACGCAGTCCTCGCTGGTGCCGGCGTCGGTGAGCATGTCACCTGCTGCACCTGCCAACGAGTCTGCGCAGCCCACACAGCTCACGGCGGCGCCACCTGCCGATCCCTCTGACGCGCCCAAGCACGAGGCCTAGCTCACGTGCCAGCAGGAGGCGCAGCAGCGCAAGGAGCAGACGGTACAGCAGCGGGAGGCGGAGGAGGTACAGCCTGTGGTGTCGGTTGTGTTGCCTCCTGCCGCGGCCACGCAGCCGGTGCTGCACAGGCAAAATCGGCCTCCTTCAGCGCAGCAGCAGGTGCAGCAGCAGCAGGCGCAGCAGCGCACAGAGCAGCAGGCGCAGCAGCAGAAGTGGTGGCAGCAGGCGCGGCAGAGGGAGGCGGAGGAGATGAAGCCTGACACGGGTCACAGTGTGGTATCGCTTGCGACGTCTCCTGCCGTGGCCACGCAGCCGCTGCTGCACAGGCGGCAGCGGCCTCCGTCAGCGCATGAGCAAGTGCAGCAGCAGCAGGCGCAGCAGCGCATGAAGCAGCAGGCGCAGCAGCAGGAGCAGTGGCAGCAGGCGCAGCAGGCGCAGCAGCCCGTGGCACCTGCCGCGCACGAGGCGGCACCCAAGCCGGAGACCAAGGCCGAGCCCAAGGCCAAGCCGACGGAGCCCGTACTGTCCACGCTGGGGACGGCGCCCGTGATGGTGCCACCTGCCGCTCCCTCTGATGCGCTCAAGCACGAGGCCGAGCCCGCGGAGCCCGAGCAGTCCTCGCTGGTGCCGGTGTCAGTGATTGGGTCACGTGCTGCACCCGCCGACGAGGCTACGCAGCCAACGCAGACCACGGCGGTGCCACCTGCCACTCCCGCTGACGCACGCAAGCACGAGGCCGAGACCGTGACGGACCAGGAGTCGGGGTCTCTGCTGGAGGCGGAGGACGAGCACCCCCGGGCGTCAGTGGCGGTGCCGCAGCCGCAGCCGCTGCCGCTGCCGCTGCCGCTGCCGCTGCCGCTGCCGCTGCCGCTGCCGCTGCCGCTGCCGCTGCCGCTGCCGCCACAGCAGCAGCTGCGGAGGCGGCCTCAGTCGGTGCGGGAGCAGGTGCAGCAGCAGCAGGCGCAGCAGCTCGCCGAGCTGCAGGAGCAGCATGGGAAGCGGTGGCAGCAGACGCGACAGCACGAGCCGCAGGCACAGAGCCAGGGCCCGCGGTGCTCCACCACGGTGGGAGTGGGCAACGTAGCCATTGTGGCCGTCGTCGTTGTCGTCGCGGCCGCTGCGGTGCTGCTGCTGCTGCTCAAGCACCACACTGTGATTGCGTAGGTCGTGCTGCGTTACGCTCCGATGGGACATGTGTGTGCGTGTGTTTTGTGTGTGTGTGTGTGAGATACAATAACTTTGGGAAGGCCATGCTGCAGCTGTGCACCGTTACGTGACGTGCACGGCAGAGACACGAGACACCTGATGAGCACGTTGCGCATGCATTCAGCGCGCACAGCATTGGCAGCAAGCACAGCATTGGCAGCAAGCACAGCGATTTGTCTGCGAGACACGGCGGCCTTTGGGCAGGAGTAGGTAGGCATGGGTTTGGGCATATGCATATGGGGTGGCCATGGTCACAGACTGAAATGGAGTTTGCGCTGACATCACCGCACCCGTCAGAGACTAAGACCTGGATAGGCTGTGCCAGCTGTTGCACTGAGCTGTCGCTGGGCCGCCTGAGACTTCTCAGCTTGTTCCTGTTACGCGTGTTGCTCGCCCAGCATGTGCACCACGCGTCCTCCTTGCCTTTTCGGCAGCGCCCAGCGTCAATGAAAATGCATGGCCAGAGAGCGTGCATCGAGCTCTTTAGGGAGTCTGGACTTGGGGCGATTGCTTGCTTCGCACAAACCAACCGCCAGGCAGGCGGGCTCACACTTATAGCGGGGCTGTATGCTAGCTAGCATAGGAGCAGGTTGTAGCGAGCACTTGGCTCACTCACAAGTGGCGAGCAGGACAAGCACCCAGCTGCAACGTGAGAGTGTTCTGGGAGGCCAGGTGCCAACACAAGCGACGCATTACATAGTGTGAATACTGAGCGAGCCGCGTGTCCCCCTCTCCCCCCCCTCCCCCCTACCCTACCCTCTCCCCCCCCCCTCCCCTCCCCTCCCTCCCCCCTCCCTCCCCTCCCCTCTCCCCTCTCTCCTCCTCCCTCCTCCTCCCCCCCCCCCCGGGAGGCGGCGGCCAGTGCACACGCGTGCCTGCACTGCCGCGCTGGATGGCATGCTGCACTTGATGCGGCCTCCGCACACGAGGAATGCATAGGCTGAGGGAGGCACACACACGTGCGCGCTGCTTGACCAAAGCTCGACGACCAAGCAGTGTACGGGGTTGCTGGAGGAGGGAGCCGGGGTCTGGGGGACTGCCAGAGAGGTTTGTCGTTGCAAATATCTTCTGGTTGCAGACTAGGATCACATGAGAGACCATTCAAAGAGAGCTAGAGCATTTAATTTACAGAAATGACTGAGATGGCATAGGGAAGGTGATGATTGTATCAAGCTCTTGAAAATCATCAGGTTATTTGAGTCAGAAACACGCAACGACAGAGCAGTTAGAGTAGGGGGCAGGGCTCGTCGGTGCTAATGGAAAATTCATATAAATCAGTCACAAATCAGTCACAAATCAGTCACAAATCAGTCACTGCCGGACGTGACGTGACAGCTCATGCGGTGATCAGTGTTGCCGACACCCCCTTGGTGGCGTCAGCGTACGTGCGCGGGCGCGCCATTGCGATGCGCTCTCCTGTCACCGGGTTGACGGCGGTGACGGCCACGTGGGTCGCCTTGACGCCAGACACGACCTCGGCAAACGTGCGCACCCTGAACTCGGTGCGCAGCTCGATCCACCACGTCACGCCGCGGCGCACCGGCGCTCACTCCGAGGAGGAGTAGAGCCGTGCCGCCGGCATGTGCAAGTCCACCTGGCTATCAGGCACGTCTGTGGCGCCGGAGCCCGAGCTCTCGTGCGTGGTCCCCTTGCTGGAGGGTGCGTCTTCCAGCACACTCGCGCACTCCTTCTTGATGATGATCCTCTCGTCCTTGCGCAGCACCTCGGTGGGCGGCGGCAGCTGCGGCTGCTCCTTGGTGTCTGGCCCCTTGCCAAAGACAAGTTAGAGAATGGGAAGGACGATGCACATAGACGCGAGCAGGGCGATGAACTTGACGAGGGCGATGGCTGAAGTGAAGACCAGGTCCATGATGATCGCGCGCTCCTCGATGATTGTGTGGTCCTCTATGATGATAGAAGACGTCAGGGCGGTGGCGTTTGAGTGTGCGGGCAGCAAAACGACGACCGGCGTATTGAAGATGGCGCAGGAGGGGAGCGTGGGGTGTGTGAGGGCAACAGCTGTGGAGGATGAGGACGCAGGAATCGCCATAATGAGCGGTGCATTGAAGATGGCACAGGAAGGATGCGTGGGGGACGTGAGGGCAACGGCAGTTGAGGATGAAGGCATCGCCATGATGAGCGGCGCATTGAAGGCGGCGCAGGAGGGAAGCGTGGGGGACTTGAGGGTGACAGCTGTGGAGGTTGAGGATGCAGGCATGATGACCGGCACAGAGGGGAGCGCGGGGTGTGTGAGGGTGACAGCTGTGGAGGTTGAGGACGCAGGCATGATGAGCGATGCATTGAAGATGGCGCAGGAGGGAAGCGTGGGAGACGTGAGGGCGACGGCAGTGGAGGTTGAGGATGCAGGAATGATGATGATGATGGATCTTACAGTCTGTGTGACACCAGTAATGATATAGCCACAACGACTGGTGCATTGAAGATGGTACAGGAAGGATGCGTGGGGTGTGTGAGGGCGACAGCTGTGGTGGTTGAGGATGCAGGCATGATGACTGGTGCATTGAAGGCGGCGCAGGAGGGAAGTGTGGGAGACGTAAGGGCGACGGCCGTGGAGGTTGAGGACGCAGGAATCGCCATGACGACTGGTGCATTGAAGGCGGCGCAGGAGGGGAGCGTGGAGGATGTGAGGGCGACGGCAAGAGGAGGCAAGACAGGAGGAGGGCGGGCGTGATGACCGGCGTGTCGGTGAGGACGCACGAGAGGGACATCACGGGCGGCAGCTCAAAGTCACCGCTGCTAACGGCGTGGGACAGCATAGTGATGATCGCGCACAGCATGAGGCTGCTTGAGGCACGGGGGAACATTGCGAGGGAGAGTGGCCTGCGGTGCAGTGGGGAGATTGAGTGTCAGAGGAAGCATGTGCGTGCATGTCATGTGTGTGCATGTGAGTGCTGCCACGCAGAGAGGCAAATCCCTCTCTTGCAGTCCACCCCAGCCCCAGACCAGCTGACCCTCAGCACGCTGCCATGACAATTCATTAGTCGTGTTGGAGGACAGCGGGCGTGCAGGGATGGGCTGCGCATCACGGGCGGAATTGCTGAAATTGTGAGCTGTGATCGCAGGCACATGGTCGACTGAACCCTGTAGGCACGCCGCAGCCACGCAGTGTCACCATTGCTGAGTCCCTGCCAGATCCCCGGCCCTGTACTCACCTGTAAGAAGCCGATGAACGCTCGTAGAGGCACTTGCTGTCGAGGCGAGAGGTGCAACATGCTCAGCTGCTGCAGCGTATGAAGACGTAGACCACGCGGTGCTGCACAATGCAGGGGGCGTGGAGACAGAGGCTAGGATTAGGCAAATTTGTGCAGGGGGGGGCTCAGAGCTGATGCTAAATCCGCGGATGTGGCGGGCGGGGGTGTGGGACATTTTGCATTCGCACATGTTGCATGCATATGTGCCGAGGAGACCACACTCCGTGGCCTGGTGCACGTCAGGGAGCATGCACACATGTGTCACACGTCAGTTTGTGCATGCGCAGGGCGAGTCGAGGGGGACGGCCATGCACACAGGGGCGGATTGGGCTAGTGCAGACGGCTGGTAGCGACGGAATGTACTTGGCTATTGCAAAGGCTTTTGTAGGTGAACCGGACGATGTGCCGGCGGCCCGATTCGTCGCGCCTACATTCCGATTTAGTGTGGATGGTGTGGGGAGGAAGCAATCTGAATTCTTCATTCTTAGTTCATTCTTAATTCACTATTCTTAATGTTCTTAACAATCTCGATGAATTTACAATCACTTTAGTGATTGAGAGATGAAGAGAGCCGAGCTAGCGCACGCACCAGGCAGCTGTCGAGGCGGCACGTCGGACCAAGGTCGAGACCACCAAAACCACGGCAGCAGTCTCCACACATTGACTCTTAGAGACTCCCCGCCAAAGGTTCACCCTGACCGCCTCAGACATTTGACCGCCTTGACTTGCGCGACTCAGGCGTTTGGATTGTGGAAGGGCCGTGAGTCGTGTGGTTGTGGCTTCGCCGCGGTTCTCGCGCAGCTAGCTGTAGCCGGAAAGCTTCACTTGGAGGCGTGCCCAGGCGCAGCAGACCCCCCCACGTGGTCAGCCGTGTGCAAGCCCTCCTGGTCATCCCCTCCGGTGCTCGCCGTTGGTAGGCTGGCGCGCTGCGTGGCCTTGCGGGCTCGCCAACTAGAGCCCCCCTAGGCGTGTAGTCTAGGCCTGACTCACGCCCTGGGGTCCTCCAGGCGCGTTCATATAAAGCCTGTGAAACTGGTGCTCGCCGCCTGGCCATGCCCCTCATGCTGCAGACGCTACCGTGACCATGACGTTGACGAGGGGGAGGGGGCAAGAGGGGGAGGGGCAGAAGAAACCACAATGTTGACGACCTTCTCACCTACGAGGTGGCGGCGATGTACGCTGTGCCGAGCGGAAGGCCGACCAATGCGACCTACCGTCTCCCACACGCGCCCACCCCGCAGCCTATGGACTTTGCCCCCCCCCCCCCCACACACACTGGGCGGTGGTCCCCCCTCCACACACTCGCTCGACGCAGGTGCTCAATGCTCTACCGCAGGTGCAACATCCATGCTGCCAACAAGCTCTCTCTCTCTCTCTAGAGATCTTTCTCTCTCTCAAACGCAGCACCTGTTTGAGTGTACACCCAAGCCACTGCCGCTTGCTGGGGGAGCGTGGGGAGCAAGCACAGGCTGCACCTACCTGTTTGATCCGGTGTGGTTTGATTCGGTGTGGATCCAGGTGGGAGGCGGGACAATGGCCAACTCTTCAACTGTGCTGATGCTGTGGGCCCAAGGCATCAACGCAAAACAGACGAGCCCCTCCGTGGCTGCGGCACAACCGACATTCAAAACCAGACATTACAGGTGCGTTTGATCATACAGGCCATGATGTTCAGCCTCGCATCACAGCGAGGCGTGCCGATTTACCTAAGGGTCTACAGTAACTAGCCAACACCGAATCTTGACCTCGAGCAGCCCCATTGCTCCCCCCGGACGCCACCGCCCTGTCACAAACACGCGCATCCCAAGGCGCCTGAGCCCGTGCTCAGATCACAGCACTGCTGACTCAGCAGCATCGGCAGCGCCACCCCGAGGCGCCCGAGTCGGTGCTCAGATCAGTCAGCACTGCTGACTCAGCAGCATCGGCAGCACGATCGTCAGCAGCAGCGGCGGCGCCACCAGCACCGCAACCACCGCCGCCTCGCCATCCACCACAGTCAGTCGGAGTACTGGCACGCAAGCTGCGCCTGACAGGCCCCCCCCCTCAGTGGCCTCGCCCTGCACCACGTGGTGCAACCGCATATCCCCTAGCGGCTGAAGCAGTGGCAGTCGCTTAGATCAGGTACTGCACGAAGTCCTTGATCTGGTCGGAGTACTGGCGCGCGAGCTGCGTCTGACCCCCGACACTCAGTGGCCCCGTGCATCCCATAGCAGCTGCAGCAGTGGCTTAGATCAGGTACTGAACGAAGTCCTTGATCTGGTCGGAGTACTGGCGCGCAAGCTGAGTGCCGATCGTGGCGTACAGTTCGGTGTTGTCCCACGAGATGTACTTGACGGCCTGCGTGTGTGTGAGTGTGTGTGTGTGTGTTTGTGTGTTTGTGTGTGTGTGCGTGTGTTTGCGTGCCGGTTGTGGCGTACAGCTCGGTATTGTCCCACGAGATGTTCTTGACGGCCTGGGTATGTGCGTGCGTGCGTGTGTGTGTGTGTGTGTGTGCCGATCGTGGCCCACAGCTCGGTGTTGTCCCACGAGATGTACTTGACGGCCTCGGTGCATGTGTGTGTGTGTTTGTTTGTGCGTGAGTGTGTGTGTGCGTGCGTGTGGTTGTGTGTGTTCGTGCGTGTGCGTGTGTTTGCGTGTGTTCGTGCGTGTGTGTGTGTGTGTGTGTGTTTGTGTTTGTGTGTGTGCGTGTGTGTGTGTGTGTTTGTGTGTGTGCGCATGCGTGTGTGTGTGTGTGTCGATCGTGGCCCACAGCTCGGTGTTGTCCCACGAGATGTACTTGACGGCCTGGGTGCGCGTGTGTGTGTGTGTGTGTGTGTATGCGTGTGTTTTGTGTGTTCGTGCGTGTTTGTGCGTGTTTGTGCTTGTGCGTGTGTGTGTGCGTGTGTGAACGTGCACACGTGTATGTGTGCGTGATGCACTCGATGGCATGCGCACACTACGTGCATGTGCATGTGTGTGTGTGCGTGTGTGTTTGCCTGTGTGCCTGTGTGGGTGCGTGCACATGATGTACTTGACGGCCTGTGTGTGTGTGTGTGTGTGTGTGTGTGCGTGTGTTTGTGTGTGCATGTGCGCTTGCGTGCGTGTCTGAGAGTGGCAGTGTGTATGCAGCTGGCAGCCAGTGTATGTGTGTGTGTGTGTGTCAGGGGTTTCCTTGCCGGTCGGATTTCGATGAGGAGACCGCACAACAGGCGGTTTCCCGATTGGGAGCGATCTCGAGAACAAGGTCGTTTCGCGATTTTGGTGTGGCCAGTTTTTTGGCTAAGGTTCACTGGGGGAGGCCGAGAGGGGAGTTCCGAAAAGTTGGAGAAAAGCGGGGCCCGGGGGCGCAGCCCCCTGAAATATACTTCAAATGTCAGGAGAGCGCACGGGGAGCTCTGCCGGTAACCCGGAGAGTCCGGGAGGCCCTCTCCAGGAAAACCAACCACCTGGCAGCCCCCAAGGAAACCCCTGGTGTGTGTGTGTGTGTGTGTGTGTGTGTGTGAGCCCAACGCATATTGGTGACCTTTGGGCACACTTCGGCCGTGAAGAGGCCGAGGCAGTCAGTGTAGTGCAGCTGGCAGCCAGTGTGTGTGTGTGTGTGTGTGTGTGTGTCTGTCTGGGAGCCCGACTCACGTTGATGACCTTCGGGCACACATCGGCTGTGAAGAGGTCGAGGCAGTCGTCCGGCCAGTTGAAGGTGTAGTCGATGCGGAGGTATTGCTGAGGAGGGTTGATCTGCGAGTGTGGCGGGGGGCATGCGTGTGTGTGTGTGTGTGCGTGTGTGTGTGGTGGGGGGCATGTGTGTGTGTGTGTGTGGCAGATTCTGTGCTCGGTGCGTATTTGTGTGTGGAGGGGGGAGGCGTGTGTGTGTGTGTGTGTGTGCATATGTATCTGTGTGTGTGTGGTCGATGCAGAGGTAATGCTGGGGAGGGTTGATCTGCATGTGTGAGTGTATGCGTGTGTGTGTGTGTGTGTGTGTCAGATTCTGCTCTTGGTGCATGTGTGTGTGTGGAGAGGGGGGGGCGTGTGTGTGTGTGTGTGTGCATGTGTATCTGTGTGTGCAGTCGATGCAGAGGTACTGCTGGGGAGGGTTGATCTGCGTGTGTGTGAGGGGGAGGGCATGTGTGTGTGTATGCGTGAGCTGCAGATTCTGCGCTCGGTGCGTATGTGTGTGTGCAAATGTATGTGTGTGTTTGTGTGTGTAGTCGATGCGGAGGTACTGCTGGGGAGGGTTGATCTGCGTGTGTGTGTGTGTGTGTGTGTGTGCTTTGGGGGGAGTGTGTGTGTGTGTAGTCAATGCGGAGGTACTGCTGGGGAGGGTTGATCTGCGTGTGTGTGTGTGTGTCTGTGTGTGTGTGTGTGTGCATGTGTGGCGGAACCTTTGCTGCGGCAGATTAAGCGCTCAGGGTGCTGCCGCGGCCCGTGCTGGGAGACGGCCCTTATCCTCCTCCCATGCAGGACGCCATGCGGCACCGATCTCGACGAGTTGATCGACGAGCGGAGGAGCTGGCACCCGTCAATGCATGCTGGACATCGGTCAAGATGGCTGCTCGTGGGGGCGAGCTACCATCAGGGCTTCAGCGGTGGTGACCGCCGAGGCAACAACAGAGTTTATCCGCTTCACCATCGCAGCGTTTGTCACCGCGCTCACCCTCGGGGGCACTCGTCTGCCGGTGACTGGCGTCGGCATTGGTCTTCAGGCAGCCTGCCATGACGACTCTGTTTGCCCAGGCCCCCCTGGAGGGTGGGACCTGGCCATGCATGACGCATGGGGCGCAGGCAGAGCCCCATGCATGGAGTTGGACAACCATGCACCATGCCAGGCGGGGACTTTTCTGCTTCAGCGCCGCCAGTCGGCACAGCCGGCGTGGTTGGCCTCAAAGGCCAGGAGGAGGACGGTCCTTTCCTATACGCTCCTTGCCAGACATGTCCCTCAGGGACTTGTTTGGGTCTAAACTAGCCGGCGGGAGCGGTAGTCTAGACGGCAGGTAACCGGCTGGTGGCTATCGTCCTTCACAGGGCGGTGGCACTAGGACTAGTGTTGTCTTAGCTGGAATGCCATGTAACTGTAACTGTGTGCGTGTGTGTGTGTGTGTGTAGTCGATGTGGAGGTATTGCTGGGAAGGGTTGATCTGCGAGTGTGTGGTGGGGGGCATGTGTGTGTGTGTGTGCGTGTGTGGCGGATTCTGCTCTCGGTGCATGTGTGTGTGTGGAGGGGGGGGCGTGTGTGTGTGTTTGTGCATGTGTATCTGTGTGTGTGTAGTCGATGCGGAGGTACTGCTGGGGAGTGTTGATCTGCGTGCGTGTGTGTGTGTGCGTGTGTGTGTGAGTGTGCGTGCGCATGTGCATGTGCGCCCACACGCGCCTTGCGCGGAATCTGCTGCAGCGATGCCCCCCCCCCACACACACGTGCACGTGCACACACACAAACACACAAGCCCCCCCCCCACACACACCGTCTAATACGCCATCAAAGGCGTCTGACTCACTGTAAAATCGACCACACATACACACACACACACACGCACAACACGCACACACACACAAGCCCCCCCCCCGACACACACACACACATGCACACACACACGCACACGCACGCACGCACACACACACACACACACACGAACGCACCTCGCGCATAATCTGCTGCATAGATGGCACCGCCGCAAACTTGTTTGCGCCGACAGAGTTCCACCCGTTCTGCCAACCTTGCACGTACTGCGTGGCATCGGTCTGCAAGTGTGTGTGTGTGTGTGTGTGTGCGCGTGTGCGTGTATGTGTGTATGTATGTGTGTGTGTGTGTGTGTGTTTGTGCCGACAGAATTCCACCCGTAATGCCACCCCTGCACGAACTAGGTTATGTCGGTCTGCAAGGGGGGGAAGCTATCCCCTACAGGTCCGGCTTGCGGCCCGGCTTTACTTACATCCTTTCGGGCCACGTCTCGGCCTCTCCCCACGGGGGGATCTCTCTTTTGACGATTGGCGATGAACCCGCCTCGCGTTTCTGGTTCCTCACATGCGCTCACCTACTTGAACTCGTGTTTGCTGCCGCTGCGGTACGGGACCTGGGGGCACGCCCACGCTCTTTACAGAGTGGGGGTTCCCTACCACCAACAGCCAGCCATCCCATTAAGGTGCTCGGGCCATACGCGCCGAGCACGGGCTTATACGCCTCTAGAGGCGTCCCTGACTGCAACATCCATCATCACAGGGAAGGGCTGGGGCAAGGGAGAGTACTGTGCATGTGTTGGGTGACTAGGCTCAAGTACCCACAACAATAGCCAACAGCCGACGGGCAGCCAGCCAGACAAAATTAAAAAAAAACTACCCACAACAGCCCCGAAAAGCCCCACCCCCCACAGACTTCCACCCCCACAGACTCCCTCACCACAAACGCCCCACACCCACAGACTCCCTCACCGACGCATTCAGCACCTCTCCGCTCCCGAGCAACACGCCGTACCCTCCCCGAGCATGGCCTGATGATGATGGATGTTACAGTCTGTGTGACACCAGTAATGATGTATAAGACCGGTGTCGGCGCTAGCGCCCGACACCTTAAACTCAGTTTCAGTGGGAAACTGGCTGGCTACCTGGTAGGGGTGAGGGTAAACCCCCACACGCGCGCACGCACTGGACCTAGACAGGACACTGGGCCCCCAGATCCACCCTATACCACCCAGGTAGTGACAGCAACGCATTGTTGGTGTGCGCCTGTGTTCTACTACTAGTCCCGCCGCCGCCATTGGCTCCAGCAATCTCCTCCATGCCCGCCAACAATCTCCTCCACGCCCGCCAGCAATCTCCTGTATGCCCGCCAGCAATCTCCTCCATGCCCGCCAGCAATCTCCTGTATGCCCGCCAGCAATCTCGTCCATGCATGGGCGCCGCCATGCGATCTCCATGCGCCGCGCCGCGCTCCATGCGCGCCAGCACCCGTACCACCCGCCTCATTCCCGTTCTTTAGCCATTCCCCGTGACACCTATGGCTGATCCTTGTTCCGCCGTCCCCTTTGGCATCTGTAACCCGTATCCTCTCCCTGTAGCCTCATTCCCCGTTCTTAACCGCCATCTCCATTATGGTGCCCGCCCGCTGGTGGGGCCTCGCCTCGCCCCATGCCGCACGGCTAATGCATTGATTGCTGCGCCATCTATAATCTGCGCCTTGGGGCAGGGAACCTCTGTGCCACAACCTCCTCACAAAGCCTAGCCGCATGTGCCTCGCTTCCCATTTTTCTCCTAGATAGGCGTAGATAGGCTCAAATACCCACAACAAGAGCCCCGAACAACCCACAGTAGCTCCTAGCTAGCCAACAGGCAGCCAACAGGCAACAAATGCCCACAGCCACAGCCAGCCCCCCCAACAGCCGACGACAATGCACAGACTCCCACACCGACGCATTCAGCACCGCTCTGCTCCCGAGCAACACGCCGTACCCTCCGCACATAGCCTAGATAGGCTCAAATACCCACAATAACAGCCCCAAGGAACCCAAGCTAGCCAACAGTCAGCCAACAGCCAGATAGGCTGAAATACCTGCAACCAGAGCACCAAACAACCCATAGGAGCTTCTAGCTAGCCAACAGCCAGCCAACAGCCAGCGACAGGCAAAAAATGCCCACAGCAACAGCCAGCCCCAAACAGCCGACAACAACGCACCAATTCCCACAGCGACGCATTCAGCACAGCTCCGCTCCCGAGCAAAAGGACCACAAGCTTGGGCAGCCCCCCCTAACACACACACACGCACACGCGCACCCCCCCCCACGCACACGCACACACACACTCCCACAGCAAAGCGTTCAGCACCGCTCCGCTCCCAGGCGAAAGGATCGCGAGCTTGGGCAGCGTGGTCTACCTGTATGGCTTGGTACCTAGGGCAATACAGCCTATGATACAGCCTAAAGCACCCATACCAATAGCCAGTCCACCTACCAACTCCCACAGCAAAGCGTTAAGCACCGTTCCGCTCCCGAGCGGCAGGATCTACTATAGCCTAGCCAGGCTCAAATAACCACAACAACTGCCCCAAACAGCCAACAGCTAGCCCACAGCCAGCGACCAGCCAGCCAAGAGCATGCCACCAGCCAGCCAATAAACAAATACCCCCGCAGCAACGCACCGCCCCCCACAGGGAAGCGTTAAGCACCGCTCCGCTCCCGAGCGACAGGATCGCAAGCTTGGGCAGCGTGGTCTTGGTGCGCGGCTTGGTACCTGGGATAATATAGCCTAGGGTACAACCTAAACGGAGGCGCTTTCTCGTCGCCGAGCCCTGGACCCAGCAATGCGGCGCTGCTGGTGACTAGGATCTCCGTGCCGCTGACGAGCGGGATAAAATACGACTGGCCTGGCTCTTGCTAGACTGTCCCTCGGTGGAAACTACAGGAGCGGCTTGCCCGGCGCTGTCATGGCTTTGCGAGTAGCCGCGGCGCTGCCGCGACCCGTGCTGGGAGACGGCCCTTATCCTCCTCCATGCAGGACGCCATGCGGCACCGATCTCGACGAGTTGATCGACGAGCGGAGGAGCTGGCGCCCGTCAATGCATGCTGGACATCGGTCAAGATGGCTGCTCGTGGGGGCGAGCTACCATCAGGGCTTCAGCGGTGGTGACCGCCGAGGCAACAACAGAGTTTATCCGCTTCACCATCGCAGCGTTTGTCACCGCGCTCACCCTCGGGGGCACTCGTCTGCCGGTGACTGGCGTCGGCATTTGTCTTCAGGCAGCCTGCCATGACGACTCTGTTTGCCCAGGCCCCCCTGGAGGGTGGGACCTGGCCATGCATGACGCATGGGGCGCAGGCAGAGCCCCATGCATGGAGTTGGACAACCATGCACCATGCCAGGCGGGGACTTTTCTGCTTCAGCGCCGCCAGTCGGCACAGCCGGCGTGGTTGGCCTCAAAGGCCAGGAGGAGGACGGTCCTTTCCTATACGCTCCTTGCCAGACATGTCCCTCAGGGACTTGTTTGGGTCTAAACTAGCCGGCGGGAGCGGTAGTCTAGACGGCAGGTAACCGGCTGGTGGCTATCGTCCTTCACAGGGCAGGGCGGTGGCACTAGGACTAGTGTTGTCTTAGCTGGAATGCCATGTAACTGTAACTGTAACTGTAACAACCTAAAGCATCCATAATAACAATAGCCAGACCTACCGACTTCCACAGGGAAGAGTTAAGCACCGCTCCGCTCCTGAGTGAAAGGATCGCAAGCTTGGACAGCGTGGCCTTGGTGTATGGCATGCTACCTAGGATCAAGCCTAGGATACAACAGCCCCCATCATAATAGCCACCTAGTCCACCCACCGATTCCCACAGGGAAGAGTTCAGTACCGCTCCGCTCCCGAGCGAAAGGATCGCAAGCTTGGGCAGCGTGGTCTTTGTGTGGCGGAGCAGGTAGTTGACGCCGAGGGTGACTGGGTCCATGGCGGCAATGATGCCATCGGCAATCAGATAGGTGGCCTGCCATATGTAACGGGATTGGCATCGGCATTGGCAAGTAAGGATTGGCATTGGCAGCGGCAAGTAAGGAGGGGTTTGGCGGGTTAGGAGGTGGAAGCGAGCGAGGGTGGTTGACGCCGAGGGTGGATCCATGGCGGCGATGATGCCATTGGCAATCAGATAGGTGGCCTGCCGATGTAATGGGATTTGCATCGGCATTGGCAAGTAAGGAGGGGTTTGGCAAGTAAGGAGGAGGGGTGGCAGGTGGTAGACGCCGAGGGTGACTGGGTCCATGGCGGCGATGATGCCATCGGCAATCAGATAGGTGGCCTGGGTGTATGCGTTGAGGGTTGGGGTTGGGCTTATAGGGGTTGGGGGTCTGGTTGGGGTTGGGGTCAATTGGCAGGTAAGGCCATCCCCACCCGACCTCGGCCCAAAATGTGGCCACACAAAATCCCAAGGTCGACCAAACGGCTCCATCGCGTGCAGAATGCCTTCTCGACACGTAATATAGGCATGCGTAAACTTACAAGTAGGAGTGGTTTTGAAGGCAGCAGGGGTTACCCCCCCCCAAAAATCGTAGCCAATAGGGTTTTTTGTAGGCAGTAGGAGGGGTTTTCCTCCTATGCGTGTGAAATTACAAGTTAGGAGGGGTTTGGCAGGTATGTTGGTATGTTGGTAGGTAGGGGCTCGATTAATGGAGGCGCGTTCTCGTCGCCGAGCCCTGGACCCAGCAATGCGGCGCTGCTGGTGACGAGGATCTCCATGCCGCTGACGAGCGGGGTAAAATACGACTGGCCCGGCTCCTGCTAGACTGCCCCTCGGTGGAACACTTCAGGAGCGGCTTGCCCGGCGCTGCCATGGCTTGGCGAGTAGCCGCGGCGCTGCCGCGGTCCGTGCTGGGAGACGGCCCTTATCCTCCCCCCATGCAGGACGCCATGCGGCACCGATCTCGACGAGTTGATCGACGAGCGTAGGAGCTGGCGCCCGTCAATGCATGCTGGACATTGGTCAAGATGGCTGCCCGTGGAGGTGGGCTACCATCACGGCTTCAGCGGTGGCGACCGCCGAGGCAACACAGAGTAAATCCGCTTCACCAATCGCAGCGTTCGTCACCGCGCTCATCCTCGGGGTCGCTCGTCTGCCGGTGACTGGCGTTGGAAGGTCTTCAGGCAGCCTCCATGACAACTCTGTCGTCCATGCCCCCTGGAGGGTGGGACCTGGCCGTGCATGAGGCATGGGGCGCCGGCTGAGCCCCATGCAAACGAGAGCTGGACAGCCATGCACTGCCAGGCGGGGACCGTTCCAGTCAGCGCCAGTCGGCTCTGCCGGCTTGACTGGCCACAAGGCCACTACTGTGACCCTGAGGAAGGTCCTCTCCTATATGCTCCTTGCCAGACATGTCTCTCAGAGACCGCTGTTTGGGGTAGTCTAGCCGGCGGGAGCGGTAGTCTATCGGCCGGGAGCCGGCGGTACTCTAGTACTTAAGTGTGCTCGAGTATCGGCGGGTGTCTCTAGTAGAAGAGTAGCCTGTTTAGCTGGAAACCCCGTGTTACTGTTCCTGTTACTGTTGGTAGGAGGGAGGGTGGGTTGGGTCCATCGGCCATCAGGTAGGTGGCGAGGCGGGGGAATGAGTGCGTGTGTGTGCATGTGTGTGCGTGTGTGTGTGTGTGTGTGTGGTCGATTTTACAGTCCGTCGGACGCCTTTGATGTGTGTGCGTGTGTGTGTGCACACGTGTGTGTGTTTGTGTGTGTGTGTGTGTGTGTGTGTGTTTCATGGCGGCGACGATGCCATCGGCAATAATGTAGGTGGCCCGGGTAAAAAATCGGCGGGTAAGTACGGTGGTGACGGGAAACTAATGAGGGGGGTGGACGGTGTTGGCGGGTAACTTATGAAGGGTTTGGACCAGTGGTTCCGCTAAGGATCTTGGGGGAATGATGGCTGAACCCGGGCCTCACGGCTCACTCCCCAATCGCAACCTGGCCCTTCTTGCAAAAGGGGTGTGAAAACGTAAAATTTCACACTTTTCAGGTCGAAATTCGCGCAATCCCAACCCAACGCGCCAGCCCGAATCGGCCAATCTCAACCCGAAAGTGAACGTTGTCGGGGCTGCAGCATTGGCTAACGGAAACACTGGTTTGGGCGGTGTGAGGTATGAGGGCAGTATGAGGGGTGTAGACGGTGTTGACGGTGTGAGGTGTGAGGGCAGTACGAGGGGTTGGGCAGTATGAGGGGTTGGGCAGTATGAAGGGTTGGGCAGTATGAGGGGTTGGGCAGTATGAGGGGTTGGGCAGTATGAGGAGTTGGGCAGTGCGAGGGGTTGGGCAGTATGAGGGGTTGGGCAGTATGAGGAGTTGGGCAGTACGGGATTTGGGGGCAGCACGCAGGGTTGGGCAGTATGAGGGGTTTGGACGGTGTTGACGGTGTGAGGTATGAGGGTTTTGACGGGTAACTTTTGAGGGGTTTGGCGGGTATGAGGGCTTCAGACAGTGTGAGGTATGAGGGGTTTGGCGAGGAAGGTGTTGGGTCTCTTCAGTCGTTTCGTTTGGGGCTCCTGGGAGCCATTGTGAGCCATTTGGCTGCTGACGATCCCATCAGATAGATCTCAACCAACCAAGTTGCTTGATGGTCTGACGATCCCATCAGATAGACCTCGTCAAGAGCTCGCAAACGACGTACATTTGATTGTCAACGGTCAACGCTAAGGCAGCGGTCAAGGCAGTCGACGGGACGTTGGACCGCGCGCCAGCTCCCAGAAAAAAAAGAAAAAAAACTGAAAACAAAATCACTGGGGCTCTTGCAACACTGGGTTGGGGGTCCATGGCCAGCAATGACGCCGTCGGCGATTAGGCCTTTGGGTGTAGGAATAAGTAAAAACAAGTCAAAAAAACAAAGCTGTAGAGTTTGTGTAAACAATCCCCCCCCCCTCACATCGCACACCCACCTGGTCCTTGGAGTCAGCCGTGGTGTTGATGAGCAGCGGCGTCTGCGGCAGTGTGTGCATGTGTGTGTATGTGTCTGTGTGCGGTGGTGTTGATGAGCAGCGGCGTCTGCGGCAGTGTGTGTGTGTGTGTGTGTGTGTGTGAAGGGCAGGCACCTGCGGCAGTGTGAGTGATTGTGATTGTGTGATTGTGTGTGTGCGCGCGGTGGTGTTGATGAGCAGAGGCGTCTGTGGCAGTGTGTGTGATTGTGTGTGTGTGTGTGTGTGTGCGCGGTGGTGGTGATGAGCAGCGGCATCTGCGGCAGTGTGTGGGCGTGTGTGTGTGTGCATGTGTGTGTGTCGGTAGAAGCATCTGTGTGTGTGTGTGTGTGCCATGGTGATGATGAGCAGCGGCGTCTGCTGCAGTGTGTGTGTGCGTGAGTGTGTGTGGAAGCATTTGTGGCAGTTTGTGTGTGGCAGCATGTGTGTGTGTGTGT
The DNA here is from genome assembly GCA_016618255.1 of Chlamydomonas sp. UWO 241. NCBI lineage: Eukaryota > Viridiplantae > Chlorophyta > Chlorophyceae > Chlamydomonadales > Chlamydomonadaceae > Chlamydomonas > Chlamydomonas priscui. Next base: position 175,318 of record VFSX01000189.1, on the reverse strand, counting down.
GTGTGTGTGCGCGTGTGTGTAGCAGCATGTGTGTGTTGCAGCATGTGTGTGGAAGCATATGGAGCCATTTGACGGAACGTGTGGCTCCACGGCTCCCGAATCCGGCTCCAAGCGCCAACAACAAAAACACTGGCTGTCCCCCCCCCTCCCCCCTCCCCCCGCCAGCCACCCGCCCCCCCAAGTAACTCCCATACCTGACGCGGGGGCCACGAAGTCGCGCCCGCGACCATCTGCGAGAAGGGGTGTATGTGTGGGTGCGTGTAAGTGTGCGGGGGAGGGATTGTGCGCATATGTGTGTGTGTGCGGGGGGGAGGCAGGGGGTGGGAAATCTTTCGCTGTCTGCGCCTCTTGCTGCATGTGTTTGTGCATGAACGAGTGCATGTGCATGTGCATGTGTGTAAGTTGTGTGTGTGTGCCTGTGTGTGTGTGCCTGCGTGTGTGTGTGTGTGCGCGCTGCTCCTGCCCGCCCGCCCAAGGGCTTAAGTCGGGCGGACATTTGCGGTTTTAAACCCCCTACCTGCCACAGGTAGAAGTTCTGGTCCTGGACCACCCTAAAATTAGGGTTCGTTCCCCCCCCCCTCCCCTCAAAACCAGGTTTGACCCCCCCCCCACCTGCCACAGGTAGAAGTTCTGCTCCTGGTTCAACGTGTCGGTGCCGCTCGTCGACAAAGCATCGGAATCCGCCCGCCCGCCCCCGACATGTGTTTTGCGGGTTAGGAGGACCCACACCTGCCGCTGGTCGAAGGTCTGGTCCTGACATGGGTGTCACGTAACAACCTGCCAAAGGTAAAAGTGAGTGTTTTAAACCCCACCTGCCAGAGGAAGAAGTTCTGGTCCTGGTTGAGCGTGTCGGTGCCGCTCGTCGACAGCGTATTCGAAGACCGACAGACCGCCCTCCATGCGTGCTTCTAGGGCTTAAAAGGATCTAGGGTTTCTAGGGTGTAGGAGGACCCAGGAAGATCCACCTGCCAGAGGTAGAAGTTCTGGTCCTGGTTGAGCGTGTCGGTGCCGCTCGTCGACAACGCATCGGGAGACCGCCCGCCCGCCCCCCATGCGTGATTCTAGGGTTGAGGAGGATCTGGGAGGACCCAGGAAGATGCAACTGCCACAGGTAGCAGCTCCTAGAAGGTCCTGCTGGACCCTCTAGGGTTCAAGGTATTAGGTTGTACGATTTTGTGCAGGTTTTGTGGATTTCTTCTGGTTGAAAAAACCACCTGCCACAGAGTAGAAGTTCTGGTCCTGGACCACCCTCAAGATCGAGTTAGTTCCCCCCCCCTCAAAATCCGGGGTTGAAAACCCCCCACCTGCCAGAGGTAGAAGCTCTGGTCCTGGTTCTGCGTGTCGGCGCCGCTCGTCCGACACGGCATCGGAAGGCCGCCCGCCTGTCCCCCACACGTGCTTTGGAGGTTTGGGAGGACCTATTAGGACACACACCTACAGTTACAGTTACAGTTACATCGGCTTTCCAGCAAAGACTACCTCTAGTCCTAGTACCACCGCCTAGACCCAAGTCCAGTTCTGGCCCTAACAATGACTTGTGAGGGGCGGTAGCCACCAGCCGGCTGCCTGCCAACGTGTAGTCCCAGAGCAAAGAGGAGAGCTATTGTGCGACGCCTCCAAAATAGGTCCTAACTGCTTCCAGGGGATAGGGGGTCAAGTGGCGCTTGCCAATCTACTTGACCGCCGTGGTGGAGGGGCCGGCGCCTGAGGGGCAACCGGACCGTACACCACGGCTCTCCACCTGACCCTATCCTGAGCACGCTCAAACGCCGTGTCCAAAAAAGTCTTCCAATCAGAACGAGTGCCACTAGTTTCGCCTAGCTGCTGAATCAGTAGCTTAAGAAAAAGTGTCGGGAGGAGGCTGGAGGGCGGCCTTGCTGCCGAGCCACATCCATTGTGCAGTCAAAAGTCGTACGAGGAAGACGAGAAGCTGGCATGCGCATCACATGGCCTAGCCACTGCATTGATCGCTTTGCCACAAGGCTCTCAATTGGCTCAGTGTCGCACGCCTGCCGAATATAAGTTAATCTGTGCCGGTCGACCAGGCGCACACCCAGAATGCGACGAAGGCAGTTAGAGTGGGCAACCTCCAATCGAGTCAGTTGTGTTTTAGTAGGGGCCCATGTTTCGCAGCCGTACAGAAAGTGGGGCAGCACGAAAGTGTTGTAAACCCGCATCTTAGACTGCACTTGCATCTTCTTGCTGGCCCAAATCTTATCAAAAGACGCAAACACGCCCAGCGCGCGACCGACACCCACACCGATCTCTTTCTCCACACCACCACTCTGGGTTATCCAACTCCCTAGATACTTAAATGCAGAGACACACACCTGCCGTTGGTATAATCTCTAGTCCTGACATGGGCCCAGGGTTCAGGGTTTTGGGGGTACACAAAACCGCGTGCCATCACGACCAGCCAAAGGTAGGTGTGAGTGTTTCAAAACCCACCTGCCAGAGGTAAAAGTTCTGGTCCTGGTTGAGCGTGTCGGTGCCGCTCGTCGACAGCGTATTCGAAGACCGACAGACCGCCCTTTATACGTGTTTCTAGGGCTTAAAAGGATCTAGGGTTTCTAGCGTGTAGGAGGACCCAGGAAGATCCACCTGCCAGAGGTAGAAGTTCTGGTCCTGGTTGAGCATGTCGGTGCCACTCGTTGACAGCGTGTCCATGCCACCGCGGAATTTGTGCTTGTCCATGTAGGGTGCAAGGGCGGTGTTACCGCCGAGGTCGGTCCTTCAGGGGGGGGTAGAGAGAGTGAGTGAGAGGGAGAGAGAGGGAGGGAAGGAGAGAGAGATAGGGAGATAGGGAGGGAGAGCGAGG
>VFSX01000189.1:130000-167500 GCA_016618255.1 Chlamydomonas sp. UWO 241 | reverse complement strand
CCTTAAGGACACCACTGCCACACACCCACCCCCACCCCCACACGCACCCCCCCATCCACACGCAACACGCACCACGAGGCCAGGCCCATCATGTACTCAAATGAGGCGGTCGCGCTCCCATCGGCAGCCTGTAATCAAGCATGGGTGAGTGGGGGTGAGTGTGTGTGTGTGTGTGGGGGGGCTGTGTGTGCCGCCCGACCTGAATGGAGGGTCACGCGGTGACACACACACACACACACACACATCCACACAGATTCAAACACACACATACACACACATGCACACACACACACACACACCACCCGACCTGAATGCTGGGGAACACAGTTCGCGCGTTGACGCCGCTCGTCAAAAGGTACGTCTGCACGTAAGTGCCCGCGGAGCAGCCTGGTGTGTGTGTGTGTGTGTGTATGTGTGTGTGTGTGTAGAGACGCTCGTCAAAAGGTACGTCTGCACATAAGTGCCCGCGGAGCAGCCTGGTGTGTGTATGTGTGTGTGTGTGTGTTTGTGTGTGGAGATGGTCGTCAAGAAGTTACGTCTGCACACAAGTGCCCGCGGAGCAGCCTGGTGTGTGTGTGTGCATGTGTGTGTGTGTGTGGAGACGCTCGTCAAATGCATGTGTGTGTGTGTGTGTGTGTGTGCATGTGTGTGTGTGGAGATGCTCATCAAAAAGGGTGTCTGCACATACGTGCCTGGTGGTGTATATGTGTGCGTCAGTAGTGATGCAGAAAGTGTTTGGCGAGAGGCCCTACCACAATCCAAACTCCTGAGACGCTCAAGGCGGTCATAACGACTGAGGCGGTCGGGGGTGCGCCTCAGGTGGTGGTCGGCGCCTAAGGTGGTCGGGGTGGCGCCTGAGGCGGTCCGGGATGACGCCTGAGGCGGTCGGGTGTGCGCCTCAGGCGGTCTCGGAGAGCCTGATCCGCGCAAGTGAAGGCGCCGTGTCAGTGATGCAGAGAGTTTTTGGCGAGAGGGCGGTCTTGTGACGCAGAGCCAGCCTCGCACAGTGTTTCTGTTGTCAGGAGTTTGAACTGATTTTCTGGAGCCATTCGACTGAGGATCCGGGGTTCCATGGCTCCCAAATCCGGCTCCAAACGCCGGACACACTGGCCCCACAGCAGTGATTTCCTTTTTGGCTGTCCACAGCCATTTGGCTGTATCCCGGCTTTCCTTTGACCTTGCACACAGCTCAAGCAATTCAGTGGAATGTAAGTCAGACAACCCCGCCAGACAGAGCACGTAAACAGCTTTCAAATGACCTATGTATGAGGACAAACGGTCAACGGGAGGTCAACGGTCAACGCATTCAAAGCAAAATCCGGCTGTGAATAAATTAATTAAAAATCCTGATAAAGAAACACTGGCTCAACAGCGGTCCGCTGTGGAGCGACCGGGTCGAACGCGTGACGCGAAAGTGTAAAATTGTCGATTTTCACTCTTCACACACAAAAAATGCCACGCTCCGCGCGGCCTAAACCCTAAACCCTAAAACCCTAAACCACAAATCCTGAACCCTAACGTGTGACACAGGCGTCCCGCCCGAATGGCGCACGTATCAGCGTCACGCCTTTGTGCACCACTGACACTTGCACGCACACACACACACACACACACGCACACGCACTCACCCCCCCCCTCACCACACACACACACATGCACACACGCACCCGGCATTATGTCGAACACTTTCACACACACACACACACACACACACACACAAACACACGCGTGCGCACTCGCGCCCTCCCCCCTCCGACACACACACACACACACGCACGCACACACGCACCCGGCATGATGTCAAACCAGTCGGGGACGCGGACGTCAAAGTCGTCGATGTTTTTGTAAGCGACCTTGCCCTTGGCAATCAACCTGTACTTGATGCGCTCCTCAAGCTCACAGAGGATGGCGGCTGCGTGGAGGGTGGGTGGGGGGTGGGTGGCTGGTGCTAGTGTTGTGCCTTCAGGTGTTATTGTGGGGTGAGGACAAGCCTTGAAGGTGTGGGTGGTGCTTTTGTCTGTGGTGAATCACCAAGAACCACCAAGAACCATCCGGCCCTAAATAAACACTCCTCCTGTGTCTGCAACATCTGTGTGACATCTGTGTGACCCATGCAGCAGGTCCCCAGATCGCGGCGCCACCACCCCGCATGCACGCACTCACAGTAGATAGCCGCACGGAAATTGCCTGCGTCAAGAGAAAGCATGGTGACCCATTTCGGGTCCTTATTCATGACGATTGGACGCTCCTTGGACTCGTCGCGTCGCATCTGACGACTCAGACAGCTGTCCAAAGGCAGGGTGGTGTAGTTCAGCGGAGGGGGCGCGGGTGGGATCACTGGGTTGTCCGCTGCCAAACACAGCGCAACCATGGACAGCGCAGACAGTGCGATCACAAGCATCAAGCCTGGAGCCATGACTGCCGACTGATAGGGATCAGTGGCGGTCGCCGATGAGGAGTGGCTTAGTAGTAGAGTGTGGCTTCGAGGCTGCGTGGCGCAGAGGGTCAGGTCAGGTGTGGGAAGGTGTGGGGTGTGACCGCCCTTATCTTGTGTGCAGGATGCCTCATGGGCCGTTCCTACGCACGGCATGATTCACTCGCATCATTGTTGCAGCTCTGGTGGCGCTCTGGGGTCTGCAGCTGCACCCATTCAAACGACGCGCCACATGGGGATCAGGCACGTGCAGCGCATGCAGCATGGTGCGGCACCATGCTGCTGCAGCACAAGCAGCAGCACAAGCAGCAGGAACAGCTTGTGTTTCAGTAGTGGGCTGCATGCGCAGCGGCGTCAGCTCCCCCATGCAGCGTGGGGCGGCCCAGCGTCAAGGCTAGCGGCGAGGTGCACCGGCAGCAGCAGCGGCGATGGAAGAAGCAACGGCGGTGGCGCCAGCGGCAGCGACGGCGCGTACGGCAGCGACGGCATGGGCCCAGAGGAGGAGGCCGCTGCGCTGGGCGAGGCGGTGGTGGTGTTTGTGCAGGCAGGCACGCTCGCAAGGCTGCAGGTGACAGGCGAGCTGGAAGCAGCGTTCGCGGGGGACGCAGGCAGCAGCGGTGATGTGGAGGGCCCGGGTAGCAGCCACGACGCGCTCGTGCTGTTCTGGGTGGAGCAAGGGCTGGACAGTGGCGCAGCAACGCGGCTGGTGAGAGAGCTAGCACAGGAGGATCAGGCGCAGCAGGCGCAGGCGCAGGCGCAGGCGCAGGCGCAGCAGGCGCAGGCGCAGCAGCAGCAACAGCAGCAGGCGCAGGCGCAGCAGCAGCAACAGCAGCAGGCGCAGGCGCAGCAGCAGGTGCAGGTGCAGGACGCGCGCTCCGCAGCAGGCCCGGCCGCCTCGGCCAGCGGTGGTGGCAGCGACGACGCCAGCAGCGGCCCTCAGCAGCAACCCGCGGTCGCAGCTAGCAACAACGCCAGCAGCGTCCCTCGGCAGCCAGCAGCAGACGCACCTAGCAGCGACAGCAGCGGCCCGCAGCAGCGACCCGCGGACGCACCTCCCGCCGCCCCGCCCTCCCAGCACACTTCGCAGCTCAGCACCAACCAGATGTCGGCCAAGCTATCCCGCCTGCGTCGCATCCTACCGGGTGTGGACGTCGTGGCGCTGGTTGCGGCTGATCCGCGCGTGCTGTCGTGCAGCATCGAGGTGCGTGCGCGAGAGGGTGGGGTGGGAGTGCTACTGCGCGCAAGGATCGAGGTGTGCGGGTGCGTCGCATCCTACCGGGTGTGGACGTCGTGGCGCTCGTGGCGGCCGACCCGCGCGTGCTCTCGTGCAGCATCGAGGTGCGTGTGCATGAGGGTGGGGTGGGGGTGCTATCGTGCGCAAGGGTCGAGGTGTGTGGGTGCGTCGCATCCTACCGGGTGTGGACGTTGTGGCGCTGGTTGCGGCTGACGCGCGCGTGCTGTCGTGCAGCATCGAGGTGTGTGCATGAGGGTGGGGTGGGGGGTGCTATCATGCACACGGGTCGAGGTGTGCGGGTGCGTCGCATCCTACCGGGTGTGAATGTCGTGGCGCTGGTTGCGGCTGACCCGCGCGGGCTGTTGTGCAGCATCGAGGTGCGTGCATGAGGGTGGGGTGGGAACCCAACCCTAAACCCTCAACCCTGAATCCTAAACCCTAAACCTATCGCGCGCAAGTGTCGAGGTGTGCGAGTGCGCCCCTGCCCATGGCATCCACCTCCTCCCTCGCCCTCTCTCTCTCTCTCTCTCCGCCTGTCTCTCCACTCTCTCTCTCTCTCTCTCTCACTCACCCACATGCAGGGTGCGCTCCTCAACATGATTTCTCTCGTGGAGGGGCTCCCCGGGCCTGACTCTGTCTACCTCTCTCTCTCTCCGTCTCTCTTTCTCAGCAACTCTCTCTCTCTCTCTGCCACTCTCTCTCTGCCACTCTCTCTCTGTCACTCTCTTACGCATCCAAAAGCAGGGTACGCACCTCAACATGATTGCGCTCGTCGAGGGCCTCCCCGTGCGCGACTCTATCTACCTCTCTGCCACTCTCTCTCTCTCTCTCTCTCTCTCCCTCTCTCTCTCGCTCTTCCTCTCTCTTTCTCTGCAAATCTCTCTGTCACTCTCTGCCACTCACTCACTCATCCACACACAGGGCGCGCTCCTCAACACGATTGCGCCCGTGGAGGGCCATCCCCGGGAGGGACGCCGTTTCGCTCGATCTACTTCTCTGCCACCGTCTCTCTCTGACACGCTCTCTCAATCTCTCACTTGTGCACACGCAGGGCGCGCTCCTAAACATGATTGCGCTCGTCGAGGGTCTCCCAGGGAAGGACGTCGTGTCGCTCGTGTCGTCGCGCCCGCGCCTTCTGTGGCTAGACGACGTGAGGGGGCGGCTGGCCAAGTCGGTCGGCAAGCTCATGAGCGTGCACCCGAGCGGGGACGCGCGCGTGGTGGGTGTGAGGGGGGGGAGCTGCTTGTGGGGGCTGTGAAGTGTGTGTGTGTGTGGGTTGGGGGGGTGCCTTGAGTGCACACACGCCACGAGCACGCCTGCACCCGCCTTGTCAACAGCTCGCGCACACAAACGTGCGCACCCATGCGTGCCGCCGCACACACACACGCACACACACACACACACACACACAGGTGGGGGATATCATCGCTAACAACCCCGAGCTGGTGACACACACACACACACATGCACGCACACACACATAAGGGTCGGCGGTCTATATATAGCCCTATATAGTTATAGCGTATACATAGCCTATACATAGCCTATACATAGCCTATGGACGCGGGGCGCCTGCCTATGTAGGCTCCAAACGAGCCCTATATATAGGGTCCGCGCCGGGGGGCCGCAGAGGCCGCGAAAGGGGCACTTTGGCCTCCCCGCGCGGCATAAGCGAAGTTACGGGACCATGCGAACCTAATGCATCGCCGTGAGGCGCGAGAGGTCTCGAAATGGCCGTCGGAAGGAGTTCTCACACTCCGTTCGACTGCAACAGCCGGCTCGTACTACCTCCGAATGAGGCCCCACCACTTGCGACGCCCCAGAAAGGCAAAGAGGGGACAACGCACTTTCGTTTGGCGCAGGGCTGGGGGGTTGCATTGGGGTTGCATGGGGCTGCACGCATGCAGTGGGGTGAGTTGGGGAGGCACGCAGGTGCAGGTGGCCAGGAGCGTTCCCTGGCATGCTTAGCAGCATAGAGGACCTACAGGGCATAAAATAGACATGTCCTTATTAGGTTAGTGGCATGGGTATGGAGCCGCGCCGTGGCGTGCTGCGTGTGCTCCCGCCGCAGCCGGTGGGAGCGCAGCAGCAGCGGCGGCGGCGACGGGGGGGGCCGCTGCAAGGCGGTGGCGGGGAAGCCCGCCCACCCAGCATCATATGTGACAGAGTGGGGTGTTGTGTTTGGGGTTCTGGGTTTTAGAAAGGCGGTGTGGGTTGGTGGGTTGGATGCCTGCAGCGTAGGGCGGGTGTATTAGGGCTTGCAGCGTGTGTAATGTCAATACGAGAGCGTGCGACTCCGCATCTCCGCGTCCCCTCCGCGCAGTCAACGTCTTGTATTGCTTCTCACGCCTCGAAACTAATTCCAACAAATATTCGGAGTGCGGTTCCGGGTTCCTGTAAGGTTGCATATAATTGTCACACTTTCCAAAAACAGATCTGATTTTTATCTAGGAAATTTCTGTAGTCCCTATATAGGATATAGCCTATATATAGTCTATATAGGGCAGTCTGGGCGGCCGGGACCCTATATCGACGAGGGTCACACACACAGGTGGCAGACATCATCGCTGACAACCCCGAGCTGCTGACACACACACACGCACACACACACACGCAAACACATACACACACACGCAGGTGGAAGATATCATCGCTCACAACCCTGAGCTGCTGACACACATACACATACACACACAGGTGGCAGATATCATTGCTGACGATCCCGAGCTGCTGACGCACACACACACACACACACACAGGTGGCAGATATCACTGCTGACAACCCTGAGCTTCTGCCACATGCACACACACAGGTGGCAGATATCATTGCTGACGATCCCGAGCTGCTGACGCACACACACACACACACACACACACAGGTGGCAGATATAATTTCTGACGATCCCGAGCTGCTGACGCACACACACACACACACACACACAGGTGGCAGACATCATCGCTGACAACCCTGAGCTGCTGACACACACACACACACACACACACACATAGGTGACAGACATCATCGCTGACAACCCCGGGCTGCTGTGGCGTATCCCAGACTACTACATGGAGGCGCGACTCATCGACGAGTTCCCGATAGAGGTGTGATGATGGATTTCACAGTCGTGTGTGAGACCAGTTATGTCACAAATGGTTTTACAGGTTTGACACGTACGCGACCCCGGGGTGAGTGAAGGCCTAGACTGCACGTCTAGGGGAGCTCCTCTAGGAGAGCCCGCAAGGCCACGCAGCGCGCCAGCCTACCAGGGGATGTCACGTGTGCCCCATCTCACCCCGCAGACCCCGCATGACCCCGCTTCGGAGTGACATTGGGGAAATCGGGGCGTAGCTGCGGGGAGCAAATCGTCCCCTGAAAGTGTGAAATCCGAAAATTTCACACTTTTCACACCAAATCGGATTCTGGCCGCGACACTGCGGGGTGACACACACGGTTTTGTGTTGAGCACTAATGACACCACTGCGTGGGACCCGTTTTGCGCACGTGCACAACTCTCTCTCTCACACACACACACACACACGCACACACACGCACGCTGTGTGACACCATCCACACTGCATACGAATCTGCACACACACTCACGCACACACACACTCATACACGCACACACACACACACACACGCACACACGCAACTGCACACAGATCCAGAACATGATGGTCCTCTCGGATGCGGGCATCGGTTTCCTGCACAAGTACTGGAAGCAGCAGCGGAAGGAGCAGCAGGCGGCCCGGGAGGCGGCGGAAGGGGGGCCGTGAGCAGGAGGGGCGTGCGAGAGGCGTACCACCGCCGAGGTGGACTGGTCCTCAGTTGTGTCCCGTGTTTCTTGGGCCCAGGATTTTGCATGGCGCGTTCAGGACGGGAGCGCCGCCTCCTGGTTGGTTTACGTTGGACCCGTGTCCCCTGCTTTGTGCACACAAGTTGAACAATTTTGGCTGATGAGAAATGAAATTTGTTTGGCAACAAAATGTGCGCTTCGAGAAGGTTCCTTCAACCCGCCATCCCTGGCAGGCACACACAGCTATGCCCACACACTGCGCACACAACAAAAGGGATGGTGTCTGCGGTGTGGAGTGTGCGCTCAGTGAAGCTGGGCTCAGTGTGCTAAGTGAAATTGCCCCCAGTAACTGTGTGCCACCCTATGTGTGTGTCGTCATCCGTCACCCAATTCAGAACATCATGATGGCGCGCTGAGAACGCACGAGCTGAGAAAGCACGGCCCACCGTTGCCACTGTCTTGGTTACCCTGGGGCTACCCTGGGGCTACGCGCCAGCCTGCAAACTCGGGGCAGCGGCTGTAGTGGGGCCACCAGCATGCGTACCCCACGAGAGGGGGGGGGGGTGCAACAGATAACGATTACAATGTCCCAGCGTGTTGATCTCCTTGAGCAGTGCGGAGGACCTGGCCTCGCCTGCGCTTGGATGTGTCTGTGCGTGCGTTTGTGTGTGTGCCGAAGCATGCCGTGGTGACGCAGACACACTGCCTTGCAGCACAAACTGCTCTGCTGCTGCTGTTACTCTGTGATCCTCCTTGACCCGGGTCCGCACACAACCGCCAGGACCTTCATTCATCACCCTGGCGATGAACAGCATTGGCACCAGTGATTTCCTTTTCGGCTCTTCACCGCCATTTGGCTGTATTCCGGCTGTACTTTGACCTTACACACAGCTCAAACCACGCAGTGGATTGTAAGTCTGACAAGCCCGCCAGACAGAGCACGGCAACAGCTTTCAAATGACCTATGTATGAGGACAAACGGTCAACGGGAGGTCAACGGTCAACACGGTCAAAGCAAAATCCGGCTGTGGAATAGTCAATTATAACTCCTGAAAATGAAATCACTGATTGGCACGTCAGCGCAGTCGCCACCAAGGATGGAGCGATATCCATAACACAAGCACGACATCGTTCACTTCGGAGTGAACGCCCGGCACAAAAAAACCGTGATTGATCACAAAACCGCGACAACACACAGTAACACAGTAACACGGGGTTTCCAGCTAAGCAGGCTACAACGCGACAACAATAACAACAAAAACGACGCCGTTCAAATCGCCCAACAACAACGACACAAACAACACAAATGTTCACAGCGCCCGCAGCAGCCGTAGCGTCTCGGCATCGCTGTTCATAAAGACAGCCTGGACCGCAGCAGCGGATGCGGGGCTGCTGTCGCTCAGTGCCAACAGCGCCCTTCGCGCGGCGGACGGATCAGAGCCGTGCGCCACCATGAGCTGCACCAGCAGAGGGATGCCACCAGCCTCAGCGATGGCGCCCGCGCCGCGAGACAGGCAGGAGAGGGTGCGCAACGCACGTGCTGCATTCTCCCTCAGTTTGAGTGGAGAGTTGGGCCGCAGCGGCCGCACGAGCGGAGGGATGGCGCCGGCACCCACGATGGTGGCCGCGATCTCGACGGTCACGGCAACGCTCCGCAGCGCTCGTACTGCATCGTGCTGCTCGTCAGGTGAGAAGCAGGGCGCCAGCATCATCACCAGGCGAGGGATGGCACCAGCGGCAACGACGGCGACCGCATGTCTACGGAAGAGCATGGCCAGTGTCGTCAAAGCAGCCGGGCAATCGCACCGCCCCAGTAGCTGCACCAGCGGAGGGATGGCACCAGCAGCAGCGATCGTGTCCTTGATGGCATCACCATCCACATACGCGAGGTTGCTCAGCGCTGCTGACGCTCTCTGCTGCACCAGGCCCGGAAAGTCAGGCCGCAGCAGGTGCACCAGTCGAGGGACGGCGCCGGCAATGGCGATGGCGTTCGCACACCAGACATTCCTAGCGAGGCTCGCGATCGCTGTCGAAGCGATGTGAAGCACTCGGTGGTCCGATGCAGCAGACCCAAGCAGCTTCAAAGGCGGAGGGATGGCATGCGCGAGAGCGACGGTGACCGCAAGGTCGGCATCGAGAGCGAGGTGGAGAAGCACTCCAGCTGCCAGCCGGACCTCGTTTGAGGAGCGCATCAAATCTAGCCCCAGCATGCGCACCAGTGGAGGGATGGCACCAGCAGCAGCGATCGCGGCCCTGGTGCCAGCGCTCTCAGAGATGGAGCTCAGCGCTGCAACTGCAGTCATGTGGGTTGTAGAACGGTAGTTGAGGAGCGGGACGAGTAGAGGGATGGCACCGCACGCAGCGATCACATCGCCATGCGAGGCCAGGAAGCTCAGCATGCCCTCGGCATTCTCCTGCGTCTGAGACGAAGATCCAGGGCCCAGCATCTGCTGGCACCGGCAGCAGCGATCGTGGCAGCATTCGCAGGGAGCTCAGCGAGCCGCTGAGCGCGCGAGCGGCTTCCCGCTGCATTGCAAATGTAGATCCACGCCCCAGCAGCAGCACCAGCGGAGGGATGGCACCAGCTGCAGCAACAGCCACCTGGTTGTCTTCATCTTGCTCTTGAGAGAGCTCTGATGTGATGGTGCGCAGCGCCTGCTCCTGGTCGGTAGGCCTCGAATCAGCCTTGAGCAGCCGCACCAGGTTCCTCAAATCCGGACGCAGGGCTCCTCGTGGCGGCATTGTATGCGACGCGGCTGCGTGCATGCGGGCGGAGGGGGGCACGCAGCGATGAGCCGCAAGAAGTGTCCATGCATGGGGGTTGCATGCATGCATACCCTGCATAGGGGGGGGGGGCGATGCAGGTGGGCTCTGTCTGCATGCAAGCCTCACTGGTCCTCAGGTCGGATTCATTCATGAGTGGGGTGTCTCGGGGCAAGGCTGGTTCGTGGCATGGCAGTGCATGGCACCCCTGGCAGTGCTGGCAGCATGCGACCCGCCCCCAGCAACGCAGCAGCTCACATCCGCAGGGCTTCAATGTGCAGCCGACGTGAGCGAGTGTGGGAGGAGACGAAGCGACACGCGGAGCTGAAGGCGGCGGCGGGCGGCAGCGGCGGGCGCAAGCTCAAACGTGGCACCGGTGCACTTGATTCCCATAGGAGAGAGATCGGATCAAGGGGAACCCTGCGAGGAACCGAACTGAGCGAACACATATAAGTCGTCGGGGTTGGATGGTTCACACTTTGGTTTGCAACAACCACACGCTCATCTGTTCAAAGCTCCTAGCACCACTGAAAATCAGGCACGAGGCCCACATAAAGGCAATCAATCTACAATATAGGCCCACGGTTGCGCCTTCCACACGAGGTGGCGGGCGCCAAGCAAGCTGCAGCGCCAAGCAAGCCTAGGCCTGGCGCCACACGAGGCTGGGCTGCGGCGGTGCATGCTGTATAGAGGGCAAGTTTTGCTCAAGCACATGGCCTATTGAGCCTTGCATCTGTGAAGGGGGGGGGGCGCTTGGACTCTTCAACTCTTCAACTCTTCAACTCTTCAACTCCCGCGTCGTCGTGCTGACTGAGAGCATCGGTGGTGGAATCGTAGCAGCAGTGGAATGTGTCAGGAGCACAATGATGTACTGTGGGGAAGACACAGGGACAGCCATAGTACTGCCGAGTAGTGTGGACAGTGAGTGGGCTTCACACCTATAAGAGTGGTGTTCCGACACGTGTCAGACACTATGTTGATACTCCAGGAACAGCGGTGGCCCTGTTCCTGACAGGATGGCTGCGCCGTATGCGTGCATGGCTCGACCGTGGCGATCGAGCTGGCGAAGCTGGCGAGTATGTCGGTGTTGTGTGTGTACGTGTGTGTGTGTGTGTGTGTGTGTGTGTGTGCCCCGACCCCGCCCAAAACCGCCTGCGCTACAGAAAGTGAGGGCTTCCCTCTGAAGGGGACGCGGCGGCAGGGCACGGAGGCGCTGCTCTGGGCACGTTTTTGTTAGCACAAAAGTTATGCTCGGGACCATTTTGTGTGTGTGTGTGTGTGTGCGTGTGCATGTGTGAGTTGGTTGCACCGTGCCTGTAGCATACTACTCGCCTTACCTGTATATGCTGTATACTTGTACTGTCAGAGGGTCACCGATATAACTAGTTCCCTTTGCCCATTGCTACAGTGGTTTCGGTGCACCGAAACCAAGGTAGTGCTCTGGGTCGATAGACGCGGTACTGTGTGTTACATAAAGCAATAAGTGGTCTGGGCGCCGTGAGGCACTGCCTGTGTGAACTACTACACTTGTGTGGTGTGTCAGGATGTGACTGTGTCATGACGCCACCACCTAGGTGTCACAACCCTTACCCTGAGGTTTTACAGGTTTTACACGTTCGCGCCCAGAGGACCCCGGAGCGTGATTTAAGGCCTAGACTACACGTCTAGGGGGGCTCTGCTAGGAGAGGCCGCAAGGCCTTAACCTGAGCCTAGCCTTTAAGATGCTCCTGGTGAGTGAAGGGTACCCAGATACCTGGTGGGTGATGGAATCCACATGTTTCCACACCTCTGGACCTCTCATAACTTATGAGTCATAAGCTGAGCTTTGGATGGAGAGGACAATCAAGGATGAAGCTGGGCTCCTGATATTCACAATCACCAGCGCCCGTCCTCAGAGCTTCAACAACCCTGAGAGTTGTGACACACGGGCTACTCATCTGATATCATGTAATGATCTGGTTTCACCTTGCATGATGTGATGTGTGTGCCCCCCCTCCCACACACACCACCAGCGCCCCTACCGCGCGGCACACTGCAGCATTGTGTATTTTTTCTTAGCACTCGAAAGTTTGTGCGGCCTGGCGCTGCTGCTGCTGCTGCTACGCATGGGAACACCCCACGCTCCCACAATCACTCACCCAGACCCCACCTCCCACCCCCACGCCACTTCCATCGAGCCCCGTACATTTCTTGGCCTTTTTGCCGAGGATCAAGTGAAGTACTCTATCAGGGTTAAATTACCCGATTGACCCACACGTGGGTCAATCTTATTGCCTTTTTGTTTTTTTTGAGTCATGGGAGTTTGAAGCTTGCTTCATCTCCTGCCGCCTTGCGTCCCTGCCATCTCACTACAGACAGGGATGCGAGCCTTGCACCACTCCAATACCAAGCATCAACTGTTGCCGCACCGCACTTTGACCGAGTCTTTCCGCTCACGCAATTTGCATCTGGTTCTTGCGAGCTGCATTGCGTGGTGAACGCATTTGAAGGTGAACGGTTGCTCTGCCTGGTGCAGCACGTGGGTGCGTCCCTACTTCACACGTGGGGAAGTCGCAGGGGTGCGCGTCATGCCCGCAAACGCACTCCCCCCGTCTCACTCCAATCGCGCCCCGCCTCACCAGGCACTCAATGCTCACGACCACCATCCGTGGTCTGTGCACAATGCAGCTGCGGCACACACACACACACACACACAGCATTGCGCGTAGATGGGCTGCGTTGTGGCAATGCGACCACAATAATGAGCCGTCTGAAGGAGTTTCAGAGCACTTCCGCAGGGACGATGGCGCCCAGCGGTGTTGTGGCTGCGATCGCACACAGTGTGAACTGTTAAAATAAAAAGGCTGCGAATGGCGTGCACGTCGTTGTGTTGTGTGTGTGTCACCATGCTGCCGGGGGGGCACCAACCAAAGGTGACGCGCTTGAGTAAGGCAATTGCCGCCCTACTCATCGTCGTGTTCGCGGTCGACTTCTTCGTGCCCTCCACCTCTGCCTACCTGGCGCTGGTGCCTGGGAGGTGCGTGCGGCGTGGGGGCTTGTCACTCGGTTTAGAAGGGAGCGCAGTTGGTTAAGGGGGGGGCGATGCCCATGCCAGATCGCCCATGCAAGTCCCATGCAACGGCGCACGCACACCCGCACCCACTACGCACACCACCACGTGCGTACGCACGCAGGACGCTGCCATGCGTATGGAACCTTTTCACAGCAGGCTTCGTAACCACGGACGCGATCGCGGTGGGTCGTGGGTGCACTCTTGCCGCAGTGTCCTGCTCGGTAGCGCCTGCAGCACACGACCCTGCAGACTGCCTCATCATACGCACATTTGCCACGGATCCCGAGGAACTCACTGTTTTGCTTGTTTGCGTGGGCAGCTATTTTTGTGAAGCAAGTGCATGCGCGTGGCCCATGCATCTCATGCTGATGTGCTTGTGAGGGGGGGGCGGAGGGGGCTGCGTTTTGTGCACTCCCCAGCATGCAGCGCCACGGCGACCCGCATGGCCATGCATGGCCGTGCTGTCCATGCTGCAGCGCTGGGCCCAAGCAGGTGACCCTTGAGTTCGGCTGTAGCGTAGCATGCCGTCGGGCGTAACACGCTCGAACCCCGTACGGCGACACACGGCATCCCACGTGCCACTCTCCTGGCATCACGCAATCGCGCAGCATTCGCACACAACGTTCGCACAGCGCACACAGCGCTGTGCGTGGCATTCGGGGGAGAGCATTGTAGACGCTGGGCCTCAACTCGCTCGCGTCAGGCAAGGGGGGGAAAGGGGGCGGGGCGGGGCGGTGAGGCGACGCGGATCTAGGAATGGAGGACACCTTGTCAACTTCCGCCTGCATGCAATCCCGAGTCGCTTGGTTCCTCGCGAATGCTGGCGCCGATGCCCGCCCTCCCTGTCTGCCTGCAGCTTGTACTTAACTGCGCCGCGCTCATCCTGCTGGCGCGCCTGGTGGAGCCTGTGTACGGCTCCAAGGAGTTCCTCAAGTTCATTTCGATCGTCAACCTGTCGTGCGGCACGGCCGTCTTCGTCGTCGTGTACGTCGTGTTCGCCGCCAACCCCAATGGCACGCTGCTGTACACCGAGTTTTATGGCTTCCAGGGCATCGCGATGGGCCTGCTCGTGGCTGTGAAGCAGATCCTGGGCGACCAGGACGCAAAGCTGTTTGGCGCTATCAAGATCAACATCAAGGTGCGCGCGACACGCGTGCTTGCATGCACCGCGCCATGCGCCATGCGCCCCCATGCACACGCCCCCCTGCGCTCGTCTGTCTCGCCATTAGCACGTAGGACGGTCACACACACTGCCACACGCATGCATACACACACGCATCAGCGCGCACACCGTCACACACGCACATACACACACATCAGTGGTGTCATAGGCGCCCCCGCAGCCCCCGCAGAGCCCGCTGCGGGGGCAAAGGGAGAAATTTGAGAGGAAACTGTGAGGGCGAATCGCGGGAATTTTGCTCCGAAAAATGTGAAATTTGAATATTTCACACTTTTCCGCAACCAAAAAGCGTCTCCTGCGGGGGCAATTCGGCATGTTCCCTCGTATGTTGCGGGGGCAAACAGGATATTCTTGGTTTCCCTTATGACACCACTGACACATATGCACTACCCTGCCTACCCCACTTCCGTCCCCGTGCGCAGTACCTCCTGCCTGCGGCATCCCGCACCTCGCACGCACTCACACTCACACTCACGCACACACACACACACACACACGCACACACACACACAACACACACACACACACACGCAGTTCCTGCCCGGCATCCTGCTCCTCGCGGCCACCGCGGGCGCGGCCGCCCTCGGGCAGTCGCACCAGCTCGGCTTTCTGTACGTGGGGGCGCTCTCGTCATACGTCTACCTGCGGTACTTCCAGCCGCAGGTAGTTATTGCCATTGACCCACCACCATGCACGCACACACACACACTCGCACACGCGCGCACACACACACCAGTGGTGCAGAAAGCCGTGACGCGGTCACGTGCGTCACACGGGAGGGTCGTTTGGCGGGACGCGTCGGGGCGTCGACGCGTTTTTGCGTGGAAAGTGAATTCGACAATTTACACACCTTCGCGTCACAAGATCGACCCCAATCACTCCAAAGCGACCCTGCGTGGCGTCACAAGACCGCGTCACAAGACCGCGTCACAGGACCGCGTCACAGGACCGCGTCACAGGACCGCGTCACAGGACCGCGTCACAGGACCGCGTCACAGGACCGCGTCACAGGACCGCGTCACAGGACCGCGTCACAGGACCGCGTCACAGGACCGCGTCACAGGACCGCGTCACAGGACCGCGTCACAAGACAGCGTCACAAGACCGCGTCACAAGACCGCCATCATGCCGAACATTTTCTGCATCACTGACACAAACACACACACACACACCACTACCGCCATAGAGACACCGGCCGCATGGCGAGATCACCACTGCCACGCACACGCACGCACACACACACACACACACACACCACCTTGGTGGTAGTGGTGGTGCACATACACACACACTCACACACACACCGGCCGCATCGCGAGGCTGCCACCACCACACTTACACACGCACACGCACCACCACCACCACCACCACCGCAGACACACACACTCACAGACACACATGCACACACCTGTTCCTGCCGCAGGGAGAGACAGGCGCACGCGGCGACGCGAGCGAATCATTCAGGTGTGGCACTGACGAGGACTCATGCATGCATGCCAGGCAGCACGCAATGGAGGGCAGGGGAGTAGCGTGGGCAGCGCGGGCAAGCCTGCGTTGCATGCATGCATGCATGCATGCATGTAGCACGACACGCATGCATGCATGCAGCAAGCAGGACACGCATGCATGCATGGCACATGCATTCATGCATGGCAGGCATGCACACCAGTCATTTTGTTTTGGGCTATCGGGAGCCATTGGGAGCCATTTGGCTACTGACGATCCCATCAGATAGAGCTCAGCCAACCAAGTTGCTTGATGGTCCGACGACTCCATCAGATAGATCTCGTCAAGAGCTTGAAAATTACCTATATTTGATGGCCAACGGTCAAGGCTAAGACAGCGGTCAAGGCGGTCAACGGGACGTTGGCCCGCTCGCCGGCTCACAGAAAATATCTTAAGAACTGAAAACAAAATCACTGCTGCACACACGCACACGTGCATGGCCGCCATGCATGCATGCATGCGCTCCCTCACACACACCCGCATGCGCACATGCAAACACGCACGCAGGTTCAGCGGGTTCTTCCCGGCGATGCTCGCCCCCGTGGTCGATCCGATCGCTAGCATCTTCGCAACTGTGTTCCGCCTGAGCCACGCGCCGGCGCCGGAGGGCGGCACGCCGCTGAAGGTGAGAGGAGGAGCTAGGTAGAAGGTGGGTGGAAAGTAGCTGGAAGCTAGGCAGAAGCTAGGTAGAAGGTGGGCGCTCATTCAAGTTTATGGTCAAAATGTGTGCGGCCGGTGCGAGGGGAGGGGGGGGGGAGAGGGGGGGCGCTGAAGGTTTGTGCGGGTGTCGCAGGTGTGTGTGTGTGTGCTGCATAAGGTGTGCGGGGGCACACATGGAGGGGGGCGGGAAGAAGGGGGGGGGTGGGACCGAGCAAGTCTCGCGTCACCTCTTCCCACACACACATCACAGACACACACCCACACACACGCAGGCCCATTGTGCCCTGCTCTTTGCCCACGAGTGAGCCCACCGTTTACTTTACACCCCCACACACGCACACACGCACACACACACACGCACACCGGCCAGAACCAGTGTGCTCGGCTCAGACGCCACACACACACACACACAGGCCAGAACCAGCGTGCCCGGCTCGGACGTGGCGCACACACACGCACACACACACAAACACACACACACCGGTACACACACCCGCAGGCCGGACCCAGCATGCTTGGCTTCGGCGTGGCGCGCGCGCACACACGCACACACACACACACACACACACACCGGTACACACACCCGCAGGCCGGACCCAGCATGCTTGGCTCGGGCGTGGCGCGCGCACACACACACACACACACACAGGCCGGAACCTCACAAACACACACAAACACACACAAACACACGCCGGCACTCACACCCGCAGGCCGGACCCAGCATGCTTGGCTCGGACGTGGCGGACGCCAACCGCCGGCGCGAGCGCGGAGCCAAGGTGGGTGTGATGAGATAGAGAGGGGCGGCCGCACACACGCGTGCGTGCACACACACGCACACATACCTACTGCGGTGGTACACACATACTGGGGTGTACACACACACACAACACACATACACGCACACACGGCGCGGAGCCAAGGTTGGAGTGATGAGGTTATGCAGGTTTTACATGTATGCGCCCGGAGTACCAAGGGGCGTGAGTCAAGGCCTAGACTTCACGTCTAGCTAGGGGGGCTCTACTAGGGGAGCCCGCAAGGCCACGCAACGCGCCAGCCTACCAGGTGGGTGTGGTGAGATAAAGAGGGGCGGCCGCACACACGCGTGCGCGCACACGCACCAGTGGCGTCATTAGCGCCCCCGGCGCCCGCTGCGGGGTCAAACCGGGAAATTTGGGGGGAAACTGCGGAACGAATCGCGAGAATTTCGCTTAGTTCACACTTTAGCGCGAAAAAACATCCTGCGGGGGCGATTCGGCATGTTCACTCCGTTGTTGCGGGGGCAAACAGGACATTCTCGATTTCCTTAAGGACACCACCGACACCCGCACACATACATACTGGGGTGGTACACACACACACACGCACGCACGCACACACACACGTGCAGGCGCTCGAGGAGCGGCTCGGAATGAAGCGGCCGGGCGGGGACGTGGAAGCGGGCGACAGCGGCACACACACACACAGACACAGACACACGCATACACACACACACACACACAACAGTTACAGTTACAGTTACATGGCATTCCAGCTAAGACAACACTAGTCCTAGTGCCACCGCCTTGTGAAGGACGATAGCCACCAGCCGGTTACCTGCCGTCTAGACTACCGCTCCCGCCGGCTAGTTTAGACCCAAACAAGTCCCTGGGGGACATGTCTGGCAAGGAGCGTATAGGAAAGGACCGTCCTCCTCCTGGCCTTTGAGGCCAACCACGGCGGCTGTGCCGATTGGCGGCGCTGAAGCAGAAAAGTCCCCGCCTGGCATGGTGCATGGTTGTCCAACTCCACGCATGGGGCTCTGCCTGCGCCCCATGCGTCATGCATGGCCAGGTCCCACCCTCCAGGGGGGCCTGGGCAAACAGAGTCGTCATGGCAGGCTGCCTGAAGACCAATGCCACGCCAGTCACCGGCAGACGAGTGCCCCCGAGGGTGAGCGCGGTGACAAACGCTGCGATGGTGAAGCGGATAAACTCTGTTGTTGCCTCGGCGGTCACCACCGCTGAAGCCCTGATGGTAGCTCGCCCCACGAGCAGCCATCTTGACCGATGTCCAGCATGCATTGACGGGCGCCAGCTCCTCCGCTCGTCGATCAACTCGTCGAGATCGGTGCCGCATGGCGTCCTGCATGGGAGGAGGATAAGGGCCGTCTCCCAGCACGGGCCGCGGCAGCGCCGCGGCTACTCGCCAAGCCATGGCGCCGGGGCAAGCCGCTCCTGTAGTTCCACCGAGGACAGTCTAGCAGGAGCCAGGCCAGTCGTATTTTATCCCGCTCGTCAGCGGCACGGAGATCCTAGTCACCAGCAGCGCCGCATTGCTGGGTCCAGGGCTCGGCGACGAGAACGCGCCTCCGTGAATCGAGCCCCACACACACAAACACACACAAAAACACACACACGCACACACGGGCAGGCGCTCGAGGCGCGGCTCGGAATGAAGCGACCGGGCGGCGACGTTGAGGCGGGCGACAGCGGCACACACACACGCTCACACACACACACACACGTGCAGGCGCTCGAGGAGCGGCTCGGAATGAAGCGGCCGGGCGGGGACGTGGAAGCGGGCGACAGCGGCACACACACACACACACAGACACACGCATACACACACACACACACACAACACACACACAAAAACACACACACGCACACACGGGCAGGCGCTCGAGGCGCGGCTCGGAATGAAGCGACCGGGCGGCGACGTTGAGGCGGGCGACAGCGGCACACACACACGCACACACACACACACACGTGCAGGCGCTCGAGGAGCGGCTCGGAATGAAGCGGCCGGGCGGGGACGTGGAAGCGGGCGACAGCGGCACACACACACACACACAGACACACGCATACACACACACACACACACACACACACACACAAAAACACACACACGCACACACGGGCAGGCGCTCGAGGCGCGGCTCGGAATGAAGCGACCGGGCGGCGACGTTGAGGCGGGGCGACAGCGGCACACACACACGCACACACACACACACACACGTGCAGGCGCTCGAGGAGCGGCTCGGAATGAAGCGGCCGGGCGGGGACGTGGAAGCGGGCGACAGCGGCACACACACACACACACAGACACACGCATACACACACACACACACACACACACACACACAAAAACACACACACGCACACACGGGCAGGCGCTCGAGGCGCGGCTCGGAATGAAGCGACCGGGCGGCGACGTTGAGGCGGGCGACAGCGGCACACACACACGCACACACACACACACACACGTGCAGGCGCTCGAGGAGCGGCTCGGAATGAAGCGGCCGGGCGGGGACGTGGAAGCGGGCGACAGCGGCACACACACACACACACAGACACACGCATACACACACACACACACACACACAAACACACACAAAAACACACACACGCACACACGGGCAGGCGCTCGAGGCGCGGCTCGGAATGAAGCGACCGGGCGGCGACGTTGAGGCGGGCGACAGCGGCACACACACACGCACACACACACACACACACGTGCAGGCGCTCGAGGAGCGGCTCGGAATGAAGCGGCCGGGCGGGGACGTGGAAGCGGGCGACAGCGGCACACACACACACATACACAGACACACGCATACACACACACACACACACAAACACACACAAAAACACACACACGCACACACGGGCAGGCGCTCGAGGCGCGGCTCGGAATGAAGCGACCGGGCGGCGACGTTGAGGCGGGCGACAGCGGCACACACACACGCACACACACACACACGCGCAGGCGCTCGAGGAGCGGCTCGGAATGAAGCGGCCAGGCGGGGACGTGGAGGCGGGCGACAGCGGCACACACACATACACAGACACGCTTACACACACACACACACACAAACACACACAAAAACACACACACGCACACACGGGCAGGCGCTCGAGGCGCGGCTCGGAATGAAGCGACCGGGCGGCGACGTTGAGGCGGGCGACAGCGGCACACACACACACGCATACACACGCACACACGGGCAGGCGCTCGAGGAGCGGCTTGGAATGAAGCGACCGGGCGGGGACGTCGAGGCGGGCGACAGCAGCGGCGACGCAGCCGCGCCGGCCAACGCGGCCGCATACTTTGGCGGGGCCGCCACGAGCGCAATCATGTCGCCGTCGCAGGGCGACAAGTAAGGCTCGGTGGCAGAGAATGATAGTGGGTGGTGGGTCGCCTGGGCGGACCCCGGGCGCACGCGGCACGGCGCGCGCCGCTGCTTCTTTCCGCCTTGTGTCGCTCAATCCTTAGCGTAGCAGGGGCACCCACGGACCAGGTTGGCGGGGGGGAGGCGGTCGGGGCGGCGGCACACGGCGTGTCGTAGATCCGCGAGACATATAGACTTCGCTCTAGCACACTTAAGCTTGCAGCTGTCTCGCTCTCTGTCTCTTTCTCTCTCTTTTGGGATCACGCAGCTGAGAATATCAAGTGGCTGGTCACCATCAACAGTTTCCACTGCGCACGCTTGGGGTGTGGGATACTCAAGGCCGCGTCACGCGGTGCCCGAGGAACTCAGTTATTTTTGCTCATGGAAGTATGCACGTGGTGGCCTATGCATCTTATGGCCCATGATGTAGCTGATGTGCTGCTTGCGTGGTATGTGCACTTCATGCATGTATGCAACGTCACGGCGTGACGCATGACGTGCTGTCCATGCATCACATGCTGCTGCGGCTCATGCTGTAGCTGGTGTGCTGCTTGTGAGGGGGTAGACTTGCGAGGTGTGTGAACTGCATGCATGCAGCGCCACAGCGCACACCACACCGCCCCTGGCGCACACTACACCGCCCTTGGCGCACACACATGGCATTCCACTAGTTACGTAAAGGCTAACCTCAAAGCAGAGGAGAGTAGTGAAGGGACGCACGGCTAGCTGGCGCATCCTTGTTGCGCTCCGAGACTGTTGCGTTTGCGCCCTGACTCACGCCCCGCTTCCGGTGTCACGCGCATCGCACTGGTGGCGTGAGGCTAGCCTCATAGCAGCGGAGAGAGGCGAAGGGTCAGGTTGGCATGCTGCTGACGTGGCTGGCGTGGCGCTGTTCATATCGGCGAAGACCGCGACGTTGCAGCTGCACGCTTTGTCGAAAACGCCGACGCTATTACCTACGCGAGGCCTCGCTGGTTTTCTCATTGCATGTCTCCGACCCGGGCGTGGCGCGGAGACACGGATCTCGGTGTCTCAGACGCCTTTCCAAATTCTGCTGCAAACAGTCCCGAGTCACTTCGTTCCTCGGGAATTGAGGGAGGTGCCTCGCGAAATGGCAACTGATCGCACTGCCAGCTGCCACAAAGGCTGCACCGTCGCCCTGCCCGACGAATGCCCCCCAACCCACCCCACCCCTGTAGTATCGTCCTGCACCTTCCTCTCAAGAGCCAGCCTGAAGCCAGCCCCCATTACCCATCATGCTCTCAAGAAGCAGCGACGTCAGAGCGGATTGACACCAGGGTGTGTCCACCCTTGCGCATGTCCAGTAAGGAGTTCGCACGAAGTTTGCTACATGTAGGGAGCAGCCCGTGGCCTGACATCTCGAGATCCGACCTTTCAAATCTCTCTCTGGTGAAAGGGCAGAGCGGGAACTCACACCCGCTCTTTTCCGACTTCAAGCCCAGCGGCTAACGTTTGGTTTCGGTGCATGCACTCCATGGCAGCAGGAGGTCTGACTGCATTGAGCTTACAACTGGTCAGTGTCAAAACTCTGTCAGCACTCCGTGTCTTCCTTGGGTGAGTAGTCAGTTGAGCACAGTGGTGCGCCGACCTCGCGGTCAAAGAAACCGCACGGCGGCTATTATATGTAGTCGCCACCGCCATCCGCGCTGCTTGATGCATCATAGGAGGACCCCCCCCACACTCCCACAAAATCGTCGGGGGCTCCCGCCCCGACGCCGCCAATGGCGGACCAACTGGGCTGACAGGGTGCTGCTGCAGCGTGAGCGACTCTGGGTTTGGGGAAATCGGCTCTGTCGCCGATTTGCCCTGATTCAGAGCGCTAGAGGCTGTTTGAGACACGGCGTCATAAGGCAGGCAACTGCGAGGCATGCGGGGACGGAGGGAAGGCTGCTGGCAGAAGTCAGCGCCGCCATCGTCGGTACCCCATGCAGCCACGGGCACCGGCACCGGGCAGAGGCTGCAGCTACGCTACAGCCAGGGCACCGGCTATGGGCATCGGCTATTGATTGACATCGGCTAAGGCTTCGGCTACGGCCAGGGACACCCTGCATCTGCACTCACATCGCATCGGCTACACGTCCGCCCTCTGGGCATCTGCATCGGCCACGGCCACGGCCACGGCTACTAACATCGGCTGCGGCGACGGCTTCGACCTACGTACTGCAGCTACGGCACGAATCGCGGGGCACTTCAGTGACCTGCATGGAGGGTCTCCATGCAGGGCGAATCTTACTTGCATGAGACACATGACGACGGAGATGCACTGGCAGCAAGCGCCCTCGCAGCGCAAGCGCCATGCATGGAGGCTGGCGGCATGGCGGACGTGCGCCACGTGATGAACGGAGGAGGAGGAGGGTGGCCAGGCTGGCTGCCCGAACTGAGACGCATGGCGCGACCAGATGTACTGAGCTAGTGGGATGGACACAGTCAATGTGTATCCACTCAGTGGACTAGTGCGGGTGATAGTATCTGCCTGCCGCAGGGATTGAGTGCGCAAGCACAAGTCTAATACGCCATTAAAGGCGTCCAACAAGACTGTAAAATCGACCACTCCCACCCTGCTCTCGACCACTCAACGCTCCCCCCTCTTCTCTCAACACATCCAGCTCACCTCCCCACCCTTTCTCTGTGACTTGGACAGCCATCGTCACATTCATCATCACGTCCGACGCGCCATCATCATTGTGACATACCGTAGTGCTCAATGTACTTCACGTCACAGTTCATGGCAGGCTGCCGTGAACTGGGCCGTGGAGGGGTCCGGGTCCGGGGCTGCCGTGAACTCTCGAGCGGGGAGAGAAAAGTGTGAAGTGTGGGACTCGCACCCCGCCGCCTACTCGCACGCTCCTCCCTAGCCTTAATCCCGTGGACAGACATGAACTAAGCCCCTTTGCCGCCCCCCCGTCGCGGGGGAGGAGGCGAGGGGCTGGGGGGGTGGATCACATGCTCGTCGGCTGCCGATTACTTGGCCATATGTTCAGTATTTGTACGGGCCGTCGTGTCCACAACAAGCACCAAGGGCCCTTTTGCCCCATTGCCAACGACCACCACCACCATCACGTCGCGACCGCCATTGCCAGCCGCGACTGCAGCTGGTCCACCTGCCGCGCGATCCTCATCACCACCATCTCCTGCGCCTCGATCCGCGTGCCCACGCCGGGCGGCACCAGCCCCTCCACCGTCGACACGCGCCGCGTGAGCGCGTCCACCACGTCCCGCACGACCACACCCAGGCCCTGCGACTCCCGCGCGGCCGTGGCCACGCCCTCGACGGCCGCCACGCGCCGTGCGAGCGCGTCGACCACGTCCACGCACACCCGTTGGTATTCCTGCGCGGCCGTGGCCGCGCCCTCCACCGCGCGCAGCCGACCGTCCACGCCCTCCAGCTGCGTGCTCACTTCATGCAGGCCGTCGGTCAGGGCCTCGAGCGCGGCGCCGGAACCCGCCCCCGCACCCCCCTCGGATCGCCCGCCCCCAACGCGCAGCTTGACCGACTTGCTCGATTGGAAGCCCGGCAGGCGCGTCGCGTTCGAAGGGTCGGCGACTGCCGCCGCGATCGTGACTTTCGTGAGGTTTTCGTTGAGCGTGTACACGTTGGCCTGTTTGGGGTGTGGGAGCATTGGGTTGGGAGGGGGAGGGAGTGATGATGATGATGAGTTAACAATCCACTTCTGGCGGGGTCGTCGTGGGTAGTTGGTGGTGCGTGGTGGTTGCCGCAAGCGCAAGCAGCAGATCGGTTGGAGGCCGTGAGGCTGAACAAACAAAAGTCGAATGTACCGCCTCAACTCAGGGGTGCGACGCTTAAGTCCGTGTCACCCTCCAATACCTTGAGCGTGGCGATCTCGTCGTGCAGCTGCAGGTGGCGGTCAAGCAGGTGGTTCTCAGACTCCTTGAGGTCGACAACCTGTGTGTGTGTGTGCGTGCGTGCGTGCGTGTGTGTGTGTGTGTGTGTGTGTGCGCGCGCGTGCGTGTGTGCGTGTGCACACGTGAGTGGGCGCGTGTGTGCACCCGTGCGTGTATGGGTGCATGCGTGTGTGTGTGTGTGCATGGGTGTGCATACACACGTCTAATACACCACCAGAGGCGTTCAACAGACTGCGCAATCACACAGCACAGCACTGTCCCCCCCCCCTGCCCCTTGCCCCCTCCCCCCCACCTTGGCATATCGCGCGAGCTCGCGCAGCAGCCCCGCCTCGACCTCGTGCACGCGTGCGGCCGTCTCGCCCAGCCCGAGCGCCAGCTCCTCGATCTCAGCGTCCACGGCAGAGAAGCGGTCGTTGAGCGGCGCGGACTCGGGGCCGCTCGCGCCGGGGCCGCCGCCTGCGCGCAGCGAGCGCACGCTGGAACGCACGCTGCCGGCCGTGCTGCCGCCCCACCCCCCGCCCCCGGGCTCGGACGCCTCGAGCGACGGCGGGCCCGCGGCGTGGAGGTGCGCAACGAGCGGCGTGGCCACCGCGGCGAGCTCGAGCGCGAGGCGCGCGACGAGCGACTCGACGTCGCACAGCCGGGTCGCGAGGCTGGGGCCCGAGGCTGCTGGCTGGCTGTCGCCGTGCGCTGCACCTGAGCCCCCCGCAGTGTCGGCTCCAGCATCCGCAATCCGGGCCTCCTCCGCTTGCGACGCCGCCTGCGCCTGTGCCTGCACCACCGCCAGTGCCCTGTCCACCACCGCCCGCAGGTGCTCCATCTGCCCCGACGTGTCGTGCGCCAGCGCCGCGAGCGCCGCGCCCTGCGCGCCCATCTGCGCGTCGACCTCGCGCGCAATCGCGTCGTGCGCGCCGGCGAGCTGCGCAGACACCTCGACGCACACGGCATCAGTGGCCCGCTCCTGTGCCCACGGGGTGACGGAGACGGGATGTAAGTGGGTGCATGCGTGGGTGGGATGATGCGCCAGCGAGCCGCGTGGACACTCGCCTCAACGCGCACAACGTCAGCGGCCCACTCCTGAGCCCACGGAGGAGGGGCATGTACGTGCGTGTGTGCTGCTTAGGTGGGATGATGCGCCAATGGCGAACCAATGTGTTTCCCCGGAACCAATGCACTCGCATTCTCACCGGCTGTGTTGCCGCCGCCGCCGAGGTGCTGGCGGCCAGCAGCTCTGCCTGCTGCACGTCTGCCGCGTCAAGCCTCGCCTGCAGCGCTGCGAATGCGCCGCCCACCTGCAGTGTGTGTGTGTGTGTGTGTGTGTCGTGCAACCTCAGGACGTAAGAGGGGGGGAGGGGCAGCTTCTAGGGGTCAAGTTTGTAGGGTCAAGAGTAGGGGAGGGGGGGGAGGCACGCGGCGCGGTTTGAGCCTCACCGCCGCCAGCTGCTCCTCGGCCACCTCTAGGCGCGCGCCCGCCGCCGCCGCGCTCGTCGCCGCTGCGCCAGCCTTGTCGGCCGCGCCGTTGGACGTTGCTGACAAGGCAGAGGTTGTCGCTGTTAGGGAGTTGGACGTCGCTGACAGGGCGGAGGTTGTCGCTGACAAGGCTGCCGTCGCATCCTCCTGCGCCGCGAGCCGCGCCGCGAGGCCAGTCACCGCCTGATGTGCACGTGTGTGTGTGCACGTGTGTGTGTGTGTGCGTGCGTGTGTGTGCGAGTGTATGTGTGTGTGTGCATGTGCGTGTGCGTGTGTCCGCTTGTGTGCGTGCAAGTGTGTGTGTGTGTGTGTGTGTGTGCGCCTGTGTTGATGGCCGGAAACCACCTATCTAGGTCTGCCGTCCAGAGTTCTCTGCAAAGACATCATTGTGTGTGCGCGGAACCCAGCACCCAACCATAAGACTCCTCACCTCGGCCAGCCCCTCCTCCCGTGCGGCCGACTCTGCGAGCGCCGCATGCAGCGCTGCCACTCGATCGTCGAGTGACGCGCCCGCCGCCGACGCACCCACCGCCCCCTGCGCCGTCTGCTGACTCGACCGGGTGTCGCCCTCCCGCTGCGCCTCTGTTGCTGCCGCCGCCGGCGCTGCTGCTGCTCCTGCAGACACAAGAGACTCTACGGCAGCCTCCAGACTGGCGAGCCGCGCTTCGGCCGCGCGCGCCGACTGCTGGGCGACAAGAGCAGCGGCCTCCGCCTGCGCGAGTGTGCGTGTGCGTGTGCGTGTGTATGCGGTGGTGGTGTGTCTGTGTGTGTGGTGGGGGGGCATGTGTGCGTGCGCGAGCGCAGGTGTGCATGGTGTGCATGTGCGCATTTAACGTGTGCTTCAAGTGGGCGATCCTATATCGGCCGAGACTGTCGGCCCACCTGGTGTGTGTGTTGATTATCTGAAACAGCCTATCAAGCTCTGCCGTGTTGCTGCCCCCCCCCCTCTTCCACCGACCCAGTCACCCACCTGAGCCGTCCGTCGCTCCGCGTCTTCGACCGCAGCCGCCGCAGCCGCCGCGGCCGTCCTGCGCGCGCCCGCCTCCGCCGTCACCGCGGCCTCCAGCGCGTCGAGCCGCGCGCACGCCGCCGCGGCCCTCTCTGCAGAGTCCCTCGTCCCCGCCTCTACGGCCAACTGCGCGGCCTTGCGCGCGCCCGCGCCCGCCGCCAGCGCGGCCTCGCGCGCGCCTGCCTCTGCCGCCACCGCGGCCTCGAGCGCGTCGAGCCGTGCGCTGTTTGCCTCCACCCGGCCCAGCCCAAGGTTGGCCGCGCCAGCGAGGATGTGCGCGGAAGCTGCATCGTCGGCCACCGCCGTCACGGCCGACGACAGCTCACCCAGCTGGCGCTCGCACGCCGCCACGCGCGGCTCCAGCGCGCACCTGCGTGCCAGTTGCCAGTTGCCAGATTACAGATTACAGCCAGCAATGAACGGATGGCAGATTGCAGTTTGCAGCTACCAGTTACCAGTCTGCAGTTTACAGATGACAGCCCTACCACAGCCCCCTTTATTGTTACCCCGGCGGTGCAAGCTACACCCACAGTATAATGGCTTTGTTGCAATGCAATACAATTTACGCGAATCGTACCTGCTGCCTCCGGGTCCACCGTGGATGGAGCCACCACCATCAGCACTGGAGCTGCGCCGCATCGCACGCACCGTGGCCTCTAATGCCAGCAGCTGCATGGTGAGGGTGCGGGCGTGTGTGTGTGGTCATCGCAGGATGCTCTATGAGATGCGGTGCCTGCAGGGCGTGGGCTTGTGCGTGGGTGCTTGTGCGCATGGGAGCAAGTGTTGTGCCTAGCTACACTACATGTGGCTGCAAGCGGACGTGGGTATGGGTGTGCAATGAGGTGGGTCTGACTGCGCCTGCATCTTCGCAGCAACCAACACACTGTGAAACATACAACAGACAGACAGACAGACAGACAGACAGACAGGCAGACAGACAGACAGACAGACAGACAGACAGACAGACAGACAGACAGACAGACAGACAGACAGACACAGACAGACAGACAGACAGACAGACAGACAGACAGACAGACAGACAGACAGACAGACAGACAGACAGACAGACAGACAGACAGACAGACAGACAGACAGACAGACAGACAGACAGACAGACAGACAGACAGACAGACAGACAGACAGACAGACAGACAGACAGACAGACAGACAGACAGACAGACAGACAGACAGACAGACAGACAGACAGACAGACAGACAGACAGACAGACAGACAGACAGACAGACAGACAGACAGACAGACAGACAGACAGACAGACAGACAGACAGACAGACAGACAGACAGACAGACAGACAGACAGACAGACAGACAGACAGACAGACAGACAGACAGACAGACAGACAGAAAGGCAGGCAGGCAGGCAGGCAGACAGGCAGGCAGATAGGCAGGCAGATAGGCAGGCGGGCAGGCGGGCAGACAGGCAGACAGGCAGGCAGGCAGGCAGACGGACGGACGGACGGACGGACGGGCAGACAGACGGAAAGACAGACAGATAGACGGACGGACGGACGGACAGACAGATAGAGAGACAGACAGACAGACAGACAGACAGACAGACAGACAGACAGACAGACAGACAGACAGACAGACAGACAGACAGACAGACAGACAGACAGACAGACAGACAGACAGACAGACAGACAGACAGACAGACAGACAGACAGACAGACAGACAGACAGACAGACAGACAGACAGACAGACAGACAGACAGACAGACAGACAGACAGACAGGTAGACCGACCGACCGACCGAAAGACAGACAGACAGACAGGCAAGGCAGGCAGACAGGCAGACAGGCAGACTGGCAGACTGTACAACAGACATCAGAAACCGAGAATCATAACCACGACCTCCCACCTGCACCTGCGCCCGTGCAACATTGATAGCGAACAGACAGACAGACAGACTGTAGAACAAAAAAAATGATAAGCGCGTGTGCGTGTACACATCACCACCCACCCTGTGCTTAAGCTTGCGCCTGTGCAATATCCAGACATCAATAGAAAACAGACAGAGAGACAGACAGACAGACAGACTGTACAACAGACAGACAGACTGTACAACAGACAGACAGACTGTACAACAGACAGACAACAACACAGTGTATGCATCACCACCTGCTTGTGCTTGCGCCTGTGCAACATCCCGACATTGATAGAGAACAGACAGACAGACACATAGACACACAGACGGACTGACGGACTGTATAACATAACAGAATGATCAGCACGTGTGTGTGTACGCATCACCACCCACCCGTGCGTGCGCCTATGCAATATCCAGACATCGATAAAAGAACAGGCAGACAGACAGACAGACAGACAGACAGACAGACAGACAGACAGACAGACAGACAGACAGACAGACAGACAGACAGACAGACAGACAGACAGACAGACAGACAGACAGACAGACAGACAGACAGACAGACAGACAGACAGACAGACAGACAAAAATAATTGATTAGCCTGTATGCATGTAAACATCACCACCCACCTGTGCCTGTGCAATATCCAGACATCGATAGAGAACAGACAGACAGACAGACTGTACAACAGACAGACAAAAACAATTGATTAGCATGTATGCATGTATGCATCACCCCCTACCTGTGCCTGCGCCTGTGCGACATCTGATCGTGACGCTGCGCTGCGCACGGCCTCCTCAGCGGCAGCCACGCGCGCCTCCATGGGCGCAATAGCTGCTGCTGCTGCCTCCTTTGCCTGAGCATGCACAAGGAGAGGGGGAGGGGAGGGGAAGTTATGGGGAGAGGGGGGCGGCAGTTGGGGAGGGAGAGGGAGAGGGAGGGAGGGCCTCCTCCGCGGCATGAACACGCGCCTCAATGGGCGCAATGGCTGCTGCCGCTGCCTCCTTTGCCTGAGCATGCACTAGGAGGGGGGGAGGGGAGGGGAAGTTACGTGGAGAGAGGGGCGGCAGTTGGGGAGGGAGAGGGGGAGAAAGGGAGGGCCTCCTCCGCGGCATGAACGCGCGCGTCAATGGGCACAATGGCTGCTGCCGCTGCCTCCTTTGCCTGAGCATGCACAAGGAGAGGGGGAGGGGAGGGGAAGATACGGGGAGAGAGGGGCGGCAGTTGGGGAGGGAGAGGGAGAGGGAGGGAGGGCCTCCTCCGCGGCAGCCATGCGCGCTCCATGGGCGCACTCACTGTGTCACTCCTTTGACTACGCATGCACACAGTGAGGGGCAGTTAGGGTTGAGGGGTGTACTGACGGGCTTTGGCGACTGACTTGGGGCAGAGAAAGAGGGAGAAGGTGGGGGGAGGGCGCAATGGCTGCTGCCGCTGCCACCTTTGCCAGAGCATGCACAGAGAGTAAGGGTGTGTGTGTGTGTGTGTGTGTGAAGGGAGGGGGAGGCAGTTAGGCAGAGAGAGGGGGTGGTATTTAACGCGCACCATCCGTCGCGCGAGCGCGAGCGCCGCCGCTAGCGCCGCCGCTGCTTATCAGACACC
Source organism: Chlamydomonas sp. UWO 241 (assembly GCA_016618255.1). Lineage (NCBI taxonomy): Eukaryota > Viridiplantae > Chlorophyta > Chlorophyceae > Chlamydomonadales > Chlamydomonadaceae > Chlamydomonas > Chlamydomonas priscui. The sequence goes on along the minus strand of VFSX01000189.1, from coordinate 136,877 downwards.
TTTGCCTGAGCATGCATAAGGAGGGGGAGGGGAGGGGAAGTTACGGTGAGAGAGGGGCGGCAGTTGGGGAGGGAGAGGGAGAGGGAGGGAGGGCCACCTCCGCGGAAGCCATGCGCGCTCCATGGGCGCACTCACTGTGTCACTCCTTTGCCTACGCATGCACACAGTGAGGGGCAGTTAGGGTTGAGGGGCGTACTGACGGGCCTTGGCGACTGACTTGGGGCAGAGAAAGAGGGAGAAGGTGAGGGAGGGTGGGGGGAGGGCGCAATGGCTGCTGCCGCTGCCACCTTTGCCCGAGCATGCACAGAGAGTAAGGGTGAGTGTGTGTGTGTGTGTGAAGGGGGGGGAGGCAGTTAGGCAGAGAGAGGGGGTGGTAGTTAACGCGCACCATCCGTCGCGCGAGCTCGAGCGCCGCCACTAGCGCCGCCGCTGCTTATCAGACACCGGGGACACCGGCGACGCAGCGCATCGCACTGAGGCCAATGATTCAACCCCTGACAGGCCTGCCGTACCGCAGCCCCCCATATTGTGACCCCGGCGGTACAAGCTACACCCATAGGACTATGGCTCTGCACATTACAATGCAATACAATTAGCGCGAACTGTATTGCATTGTTACAAAGCCACAATCCTGTGGGTGTAGCTTGAACCGCCGGAGTACCAATGTTTTTTTTATTAGGGGGCTGTGGTAGGGTTGAGCAGACCCCCTCCCCTTCCCCTGTGCCCCCATTTTCTCCATCTACCTTTGGCGCAATCGTGAGCGCGAGCTGGCTTGACACGATGGCCAGCTGCTTTTCGGACACCGGCGCCGCGCGCAACGTGCCTGCGCACACGTGGCGTGGCGTGGGGGTGGGGAGGGTGGGGATGGGGAGGGTAAAGGGTCGGGTGGCAGAGCGGCAGAGCATGAGTGCATGGGTTGGGGTGGGTGGGGAAGATGGGGGCGGCAGAGTGGCAGAGCGGCAGAGCGTACGTGCACACACGTGGGGTGGGGTGGGGGGGAGGGGGGGGGCGGGGAGGAAGGGTGGCAGAGCGCCAGAGCGTGAGTGCGGACCACACATGGGGTGGGGCGGGTGGGGAAGGTGGGGGCGGCAGAGCGGCAGAGCGTAGCTGCGCACGCGTGGGGTGGGGTGGGGCCGGGGAGGGTGTGAGCAGGGAGGGCAGGGTGGCAGAGCGGCAGAGCGCGAGTGCGGACCACACATGAAGAAGGGTGGGGGCGGCAGAGCGGCAGAGCGGCAAAGCGTGCCTGCGCGCGTGGGGTGGGGTGGGTGCGGGGAGGGCAGGGTGGCAGAGCGGCAGAGCACGAGTGCGGACCACACATGGGGTGGGGCGGGTGGGGAAGAAGGGTGGGGGCGGCAGGACGGCAGAGCGGCAAAGCGTGCATGCACACACGTGGGATGGGGTGGGCGGGGAGGGCGGGGAGGGTGGGTGGGGGTGGGGTGGGGGTGGGGAAGGCAGGGTGGCAGAGCGGCGGAGCGTGCGTGCTTACACATATGGGTGGGGTGGGCGGGCAGGGCGGGAACGGGTGCTGCCCATGTGTGGGGCGGGCGGGGATTTTGGGAGCGGGTGTCCTCTGCTCATGTGTGCCGTGCGGGCCCCGGGCATGCTCGTGTGGCATGTGCACGCGTGTGTGTGCACGCGTGCGCATATGCATGTATACATGTGCATGTGTGCATGTGTGTATGCATGCGCGTTCGTGCGTGCGTGCGTGCGTGCGTGCAGCGACGGATGCGCGGGGCGTGTGTGCCCGACGCACGCGACGCACCGAGGTCGGCCTCCAACGCCCCCAGCCGCGCAGCCAAACTCTCCGCATCAGCGATGCTAGCATCGAGTTCGTGGTTTGCCGCCGATGCAGATGGCCGCGCGGCGGCGCCCAACCTGCCCTCCGGCACCATCCACGGGGCCAAGTCCCGGCCCCTCTCCGCCGTCGACGAGGCGCCGACGCCAGGGACCCGCCCCTCCAGATCCTTTATCCGGTCGAGCAACGCGGACAGCCACGGCGGCTGCGCACCCTCAGCCTCGAGCACGCCTGTAAATTTCAGGAAGGGGGTCAAGCTTTTAGATAGGCATCTATGGGGTATAGGATATTGAATGTAAATATATATATTTGACCATATATGGTCTAGGCGATTGAAGGATAAGATATGTAGATCCTATTTTGTCCTAGGACAGCTACGGGGGCAGCGCGGCCTCCGCCTCAAGCACACCTGTGAATATGAGGGGTCTGGAAGGAGGGGCGGATGCACGCAGCATGGCGGCCATGGGAAGCTCTTGCAGGCTCAGAATTGACGATTCGCCCCGTTGATCATTTACTCCCTCTCCCCCTAGGGGTCGAAACACGCGAGAGGGTTCTGGTTCATCCCATCCAGTGGAGTGTCACAGCTGAGTGCAAGGTGTTTGAAGATGATTGTTCATAGATTGAACTGCTTGTTCAGCCCCCCCCCCCCACACACACACCTGCGAGGCTGCGCGCACTCGGCAACTTCTACGGCAGCTTGCGAGGCGGCAGCGAAGCCAGTAGCGGCGCTTGTAGGCTAGACTGTATACACCATGTACATACATGTAGAGCCTTTGTACCGAAGTACATGCGTATAAGTCCACCACACACACACCCCTACGGGGCTGCGCGCGATCGGCATGTTATGCAGCAGCTTGCGAGGCGTCAGCGGCGTCAGCAGCGGAGGCGCGACTGCACCGCTCACCGGCCGTGACGCATCGACTGGCTAGACTCATACAATGTACGCAACCTTTGTATGCACTTTGTACTTCTGTACTCTGCTTGTTAAAAGGCTCCCCCCCCCACACACTTGTGAGGCTGCGCGCAATCGGCAGGTTCTGCGGCAGCTTGCGGGGCGGCAGCGACGCCAGCAGCAGCGCACCCTCAGGCTAGACTGTATACATTATGTACATGTAGAGCCTTTGTACCAACCCACCCCACCCACCCACCTGCGAGGCTGCGCGCGATCGGCAGGTTCTGCGGCAGCTTGCGCGGCGGCAGCGACGCCAGCAGCGGTGGCGCGACTGCACCGCTCACCGGCCGTGACGCACCCTCCAGCCGCTCCTCCCACAACGTGTCCCACCCGGGCGAGAAGTGCGACGGGGCGGAGCTGGCGCCGTGGGGGGGCGGGCGGGGCGGGGCGCCTGTGTGTGTGTGTGTGGGAGGGGATTTGTGTGTGTGTTTGTGGGCGTCAATTTGTGTGTGTACAACGGGGGACTGTGCTGAGGGGAGGTTGGTCGCCTCGCTGGCTTCAGCCCTTTGAGGTCGTGTGTTTTTACCCAGAGTCTATTCCTCCCATGCAGGACGCCATGCGGCACCGATCTCGTCGAGTTGATCGACGAGCGGAGGAGCTGGCGTCCGTCAATGCATGCTGGACATTGGTCAAGATGGCTGCCCGTGGAGGCGGGCTATCATCACAGCTTCAGCGGTGGTGACCGCCGAGGCAACACAGAGTAAATCCGCTTTACCAATCGCAGCGTTCGTCACCGCGCTCATCCTCGGGGTCGCTCGTCTGCCGGTGACTGGCGTTGGAAGGTCTTCAGGCAGCCTCCATGACAACTCTGTCGTCCATGCACCCCTGGAGGGTGGGACCTGGCCATGCATGAGGCATGGGGCGCCGGCTGAGCCCCATGCAAACGAGAGCTGGACAGCCATGCACTGCCAGGCGGGGACCGTTCCAGTCAGCGCCAGTCGGCTCTGCCGGCTTGACTGGCCACAAGGCCACTACTGTGACCCTGAGGAAGGTCCTCTCCTATATGCTCCTTGCCAGACATGTCTCTCAGAGACAGCCGAGTCTAGCCGGCGGGAGCGGTAGTCTATCGGCCGGGAGCCGGCGGTACTCTAGTACTTAAGTGTGCTGGAGTAGCGGCGGGTGTCTCTAGTAGAAGAGTAGCCTGCTTAGCTGGAAACCCCGTGTTACTGTTACTGTTACTGTTGTACTGTCTAGGCGCTCCCGTTGCGTTACGCTTTCGACGTGGATGGGCGGGTGGGTGGGGTGTGGGGGGGGTGAGGGTTTAGGGTTCTAAACCCTAAACCCTAAACTTTATCCTAAACTCTAGACCCATGAGATCCATTAGCGGCGCCATTGGATTGTGCTTTCGGGTGTGGGGTGGGGTGGGGTGAGGGAGGGGCGGGCTGTGTGGGTGGGTGGGGTGTGTGTTGGCGCTGGCAAGGGCGGGGGGGGGGGACCCGCACACCCCGCTCCAAAGATACACACACACACACATAAGCCAGGGAAAGGGGCCGTTGGGGCCGGCACTCGGGCCACAGGTCCCCCATACCATGGCCAACTTAAGCCTGAAAGGGGGGGGCCTAGCTGTGCAGCACAGCAGCATGTAGGCTGCATTCAAGTGCCAAATATATTAATTCACCCCGCGGATTAATTTGCCCCGGCTCCTTATAGGTTCCAGAGCTTAAGTCCAAAAGGGGGGGGCAAGGCACACAGCCAGGCAGCAGGGAGTATCTGGAATATAGCCAAGTGAGACAAGTTGCGAGAGGATTTGCCCCATGTCCTCCTACAACCTCCTCGGGAGGAGGCCTCCAGCCTCCTCCCGACACCATTTTCTTAAGCTACTGATTCAGCAGCTAGGCAAAACTAGTGGCACTCGTTCTGATTGGAAGACTTTTTCGGACACGGCGTTTGAGCGTGCTCAGGATAGGGTCGGGTGGAGAGCCGTGGTGTACGGTCCGGCTGCCCCTCAGGCGCCGGCCCCTCCACCACGGCGGTCAAGTAGATTGGCAAGCGCCACTTGACCCCCTATCCCCTAGAAGCAGTTAGGACCTATTTTGGAGGCGTCGCACAATAGCTCCTTTTTGCTCTGGGACTACACGTTGGCAGGCAGCGGCTGGTGGCTACCGCCCCTCACAAGTAATTTTTAGGGCCAGAACTGGACTTGGGTCTAGGCAGTGGTACTAGGACTAGAGGTAGTCTTTGCTGGAAAGCCGATGTAACTGTAACTGTAACCTCCTACAACACACACACACCCTCACCTCCTGCCCACCCACCCCCCACCCCCACCCCACCCCTCACCTCCTGCACCCATGCGTGCGGACGAACCCTGGTTTGGTTCGCTGTTGCGCGTTGCGGCCGGAGATACCTCAGCCCCTCCTCACTCCCCCCCTCCCCTCTTCCCTCCCTCCCCTCCCACCCACCACACCCACCCACCCACCCACCCTCACCTCCTGCCCCCTGCCGTGCAGACCCCTGGTTGGGGTCGCTGATGCGCTTTCCGGAAGGTGATACAAAGCCGCTGTGGTTGCCGTTGCCGCTGACCACTCCTGGTGCAATGAGGTCTGCGGGCAGTGCATGTGCATGTGTGCGTGCGTGCGTGTGTGTATGTGTGTGTGTGTGCGTGCGCGTCCCGGCAGCAGTATGAGCGTATGCGCGCGTCCTCGCAGCAGTTTGCGCGCACCCCGGCAGCGGCGGCAGCCCCCCCCCCCCCACACACCACCACCGTGCACACGCACACATGCCCGACATATCTAGTGACGAAGGGCCCACCTGGGTGCCTCGCGTTTGTCGGCCCATCGCTGCCGGCGCGCGCGGGACGCCCCGGCAGCGGCGGCAGCCCCCCACCCACCCACCCACACCACCACCACGCACACGCACACATGCCCGACATGTCTAGTGTCAAAGGGCCCACCTGGGTGCCTCGCGTTTGTCGGCCCATCGCTGCCGGCGCACGCGGGACGCCCCGCAGCGGCGGCAGCCCCCCACCCACCCACCCACACCACCACCACGCACACGCACACATGCCCGACATGTCTAGTGTCAAAGGGCCCACCTGGGTGCCTCGCGTTTGTCGGCCCATCGCTGCCGGCGCACGCGGGGCGCCCCGGCAGCGGCGGCAGCCCCCCCACCCACCCACACCACCACCACGCACACGCACACATGCCCGACATATCTAGTGACAATGGGCCCACCTGGGTGCCTCGTGTTTGTTCGCTCATTGTTACCGGCACGCGCAAGGCGCCTTGGCAGCGGCGGCAGCGACGCCCCCCCCCCCACACCACCACCACCACCACCACCACCACCGCCAGCACGCACAAGCACACATGCCCGACACATCTAGTGAAAAATTGCCCACCTGGGAGCTTCGTGTTTGTTGGCTCGTCACTACCGGCGCGCGCAGGGCGCCTTGGCAGCGGCGGCAGCTATGCCCCCCCACCCACCCACACCAACCACCACCACACCACCACGCACCACCGCACACATGCCCAATGTCTAGTGACAAAGGGCCCACCTGGTGCGTTTCCCTTGTTGGCCGTCACTACCGTGCGCGCGCAGGCGCCTGGCACGGCGGCAGCTATGCCCCCCCCACCCACCCACCCACACCACCACCACCACCACCACCACGCACACACGCACACATGCCCGACATGTCTAGTGACAAAGGGCCCACCTGGGTGCTTTGCACTTGTTGGCTCGTCACTACCGGCGCGCGCAGGGCGCCTTGGCAGCGGCGGCAGCTACGCCCCCCCACCCACACCACCACCACCACCACCACCACGCACACACGCACACATGCCCGACATGTCTAGTGACAAAGGGCCCACCTGGGTGCTTTGCACTTGTTGGCTCGTCACTACCGGCGCGCGCAGGGCGCCTTGGCAGCGGCGGCAGCTACGCCCCCCCCCCCCACACACACCACCACCACCACGCACACACGCACACATGCCCGACATATCTAGTGACAAAGGGCCCACCTGGGTGCTTTGCACTTGTTGGCTCGTCACTACCGGCGCGCGCAGGGCGCCTTAGCAGCGGCGGCAGCTACGCCCCCCCCCCCCCCACACACACACCACCACCACCACGCACACACGCACACATGCCCGACATATCTAGTGACAAAGGGCCCACCTGGGTGCTTTGCACTTGTTGGC
>VFSX01000189.1:120000-125000 GCA_016618255.1 Chlamydomonas sp. UWO 241 | reverse complement strand
CCGCCGCCAGCCCGTTCTGCACCGCCAGCTCAGCGGATCGCCACCACAACAACCCAAAACCAACAACAACCAACAACCAACAACCAAAAACTACCAACCAACAACCACCAACAACCCACCTATCTCAGCCGCCGCCAGCCCGTTCTGCACCGCCAGCACAGCGGCCCGCCACGACAACAACCAACAACCAACAACTAACAACTAACCACCAACAACAGCCCACCTATCTCAGCCGCCGCCAGCCCGTTCTGCACTGCCAGCTCAGCGGCCCCGCCACCACAAAAACCAACAACCAACAACCAACAGCCAACAACCAACAACCAACAACCAACAACCAACAACCAACAACTAACGACCAACCACCACCAACAACCCACCTTCAGCCGCCGCCAGCCCGTTCTGCACCGCCAGCTCAGCAGCCCGCCACCACAACAACCAACAACCAACAACCAACAACTACCAACCAACAACCACCAACAACCCACCTATCTCAGCCGCCGCCAGCCCGTTCTGCACCGCCAGCTCAGCGAGCGCTGCGACGCTGTCAGCCCACTCCAGGTGTCCACTCCCGTCAACATCGTATGCCCGGAAGATGGCGCCCGCCTTGGGTGTGGATGTGAGTGGGTGTGTGGGGGTGTCAGTGGCACATGCAGCCTTGGGGCGTGAGTGTGCGTGTGTGTGTGGGGGTATGAAAGGCACACACACGCACACGCACACACACTTTCATGTACAAACACACACACACACACTCACACACGGCTGCCTTAGGGCGTGGGTGGGCGGGTTGAGCGTGTGAGTAGCGCACACAGACGTGTGGCGTGGGTGAGTGAGGGTGAGGACGGCGCACGTGTGACGTGCGGTAGGCGACGGCCGCCTTTGACGGGTTGGTGCGTATGGTGCGTGCACACATGCACACGGCCACCTTGGGTTGGGTCCCTACCACAGCCCCCTCTACTGTTACCCGGCGATACAAGCTACACCCACAGTGTAATGGCTTTGTTACAGTGCAATAAAAAAAATTGTGCAAATTGTATTGCATTGTAACAAAGCCATTACACTGTGGTTGTAGCTTGTATCGCCGGGTAGCAATAGAGGGGGCTGTGGTAGGGTGTGTGAGTGGGCGGGTGCAGGTGGGCGAGGGTTCCCGTCCCCCTACCTCTCCCAGGGGCGGCCACCTGCCAGGCATGTCCCATGCACGCGCAGGCGCATTGCACTGTGCTACGCGCATGTGCTGCGCTGTCCTACACGCATGTGCATGCTCGCACATGCCCCCCCCCCTGCCGCCTCACTCCCTCTCCCAGGTCACGGCATGGCTGGACAGGCAGGGGCCTGGGGTGCACGCTCACCTTTTCCGCCATTGCGGACTTGGTGCCTGATGTGGGGTCTGCATGGTGGTGGTGCTGCTGTACCTGCACGCACACATATGCGGTTGCGGTTGCAGTTGCGTGTGTGTGTGTGTGTGTGTGTGTGTGTGTTTGGGCCTCCATCTGAAGGGGACGCGGTGGCAGGGCACGGAGGCGCTGCTGTGGCACGTTTTTGTTAGCACAGAAGTTGTGCTAGGGACCATTTTGTGTGTGTGTGTGTGTGTGTGTGTCAGGAACACACTGACAGTGTGTGTGTGTGTGTAAGTGTGTGGAACACACTGACGGGGTGTGTGTGTGCGTTGTGTGCAGCGTTGCAGCACACCCACCACTGCTGCCTCTGCTGCCGCATCCACCGCCTTCCACACGCCGGGCTGTAGGAGCTCAGCCCTCAGCGTGGACATGCCGACCAGCCTACGCTGGCCGCGCCACGATGCCCTGCAGGCGCATGCAGGGGGTGGCAGCCATGCGTGTGTGCGCAGGCCATGCACTGCCCCCACGGCCTCGCCCCTTGAACAAGCACGCATGCACGTGTACAGGCGTGCTTGTGTGCACACAAGCACCTGGATGCATGCGCGTGCGCGCACTCAACGCACCGTCAGTGAAGGTTTTGGGGCGCGTGGGGCGTAGTAACCTGCTGGGCCGCCTGGCGACGCCCGAATTTTATATGCACTGCGGCGATGTCACCTGTAGCGTTAGCTTTGGGTTTTGTTGTGTCGACTGGACTTCACGAAAGTACTTCGGCGTGCTGGCTGATAATGAGTGGCGTCATACTTTGCGTCCGACTCCAAGGGGGCGGGACTGACTCCGCTCCGTGGGCTGTTGGATTGAACAATTGAGCGGGCCTGTTGGGCAGGGCACGGGCTTGATGCCGACTTGACAAAACGGCTCCGTGCGCTCCGTGTTGCTCATGCACATGTGCACATGCAAATCTCGTGCTATACACACCCGAACTGATAAAATATATGATCAATAGATTCAGGGACAGACAGACGTGTGGGGCAACACCGCGCTGTTGTTCATTGTTGCACCAGCACTAGGACTGTTATTGCGCACCTTCCAATAAGCATTCAGTGCACACTGGAACAGCACGAACGATCATGGCGTGACTGCGCCCCACCTCCCCTCCCAAGTGGAAGGAGGATACGCTCGTGGGGCTGCACCACAGCGTGTTGATTCATTCATCTGCCGCAAACCAGGAGGAGAGACGTTCACAGCAGCGCGCGAGGGGGAGGGTGGGGGGGTAGGTCTCCAGGCTCGCGGCCATGGTGGTAACGATAGCGGGCCTAGCGATGGACATGGACAAGGTGGAGCCGTCTTCCAGCTACATTGAACGTGAGTGGTGGTGATGGGTGCGTGCTACCCACCGGGGGCGTGCACGTGATCGCATGGCTGCCCATGCAACAACACACCAAGCACCACGCATTATGCAACAACACACGCATGCACACCACGCACAACACACCATGCGCCATGCACCATGCACCACGCACACCCATCACATGCACACGCACACGCACACGCACACGCACACGCACACGCACACGCACACGCACACGCACACGCACACGCACACGCACACGCACACGCACACGCACACGCACAACGCACACGCACACGCACACGCACACGCACACGCACACGCACACGCACACGCACACGCACACGCACACGCACACGCACGCACACGCACACGCACACGCACACGCACACGCACACGCACACGCACACGCACACGCACACGCACACGCACACGCACACGCACACGCACACGCACACGCACTCGCACACGCACACGCACACGCACACGCACACGCACACGCAACACACAACACGCAACACGCAAACGCCCCTCCACACACGCACGCCCCCACGCACGCACGCACGCAGCCTCCCACCCACTCAAGAAGAAGAGTTTCGGCTTCCACGCGCTCGGCGGCGACGATGCCGGCGATGACGGCGCGCGCGTGTCGAGCGGCACGAACGCGTCTGCCAGCGCATCGGTCGGCGGGCTGTCGCGCCGCTCCGGCAGCACCGTGCGCAGCGTGGGCGCTGCCGGCCGCATGGACGCATCCGACTGGGCGGCTGGGCTGCGGGAAGAGAAGACGAGCGCGGGGGCGCGCAGGCGGCGGCGGCGGCGGCGCTGGGCCAGGTTCCGCGCGCACATGCGGCCGTCGTACTGGCTACACGTGCTCGACAAGACGCTGCCGATCATCAACCCGATGTCCCCAGGGCGCATCGCGTGGGACTCCTGGATGCTCACTCTCGTCGTGTACGTTTGCTTCATGATCCCCTACAGCGTCGGGTTCGGGTTCCACCACCTCTACTTACCGCCCTTCCTTCCACAGGTGGGTGCCTCAGCGCGAGTGTGTGCGTGTGTGTGTGTGCGTGTGTGCCCCCCGACCCCCCGAACCAAGGATACTACCCACTCGATTCAGGCGCTGGTCGGTCACCCGCTACTTGAAAGACATCCCAGTGCATTGGTCAGACCTCGTAACAATTTCCGGGGTGTATTGCTGTAAGTAGTACAGGCATCGCCGGTGCATGCGGACGGCCTCATGTAACGCTTGGTTGGTTGGTTGGTTGTTGGTTGTGTGCATGTGCGTGTGTGAGTGTGTGCGTGTGCGTGTGCGTGTGTGTGCGTGTGCGTAGGGCGCGGCACGGTATACGTATACGGTATATACCGTATGTATACCGTGACGGTATAAATACCGTATACGGCGGGATGTGTACCGTATACAGATTTTTTTTGGAAAACAAGTAAAAGGCGTAAAGACTCCAACTCCCTTGAACCTGCATGGATTTCGATGATTCGACTTGCAGTGGACAGCTAATGACAAGGGCTATCCACATCAACGCTTGGACGCAGCATAGGATGGAGGGAAGAATATGGTGATTGCATGGAACGCAGGGACGCTCCGGCTGCCATGCAGTGAGAAAAAACTAGTTTTGTGTTTCCTCTAAACCAAACATAGCAAAGTATGCTTGTTAGAGTGGATTTGTGATGCTGATCATGTCAGGCATCCGAATCCACCGTTCCCATCTCAATCGGATCAAGGAACCACGGGTAAACACGTATACCCTTGTATACGGTATACGTTATACGGTATTATACGGTATACGGGCCCACGTATACGGTATACTGCCGCGCCCTACGTGTGCGTGTGCGTGTGCGTGTGCACGTGTGTGCGTGCACGCGTGTGCGAGCATGTGCATGTGCGCGTGAGAGTATGGAAACAAGCCTGAAAACAGCAGCACTGTGTCACGCCACCCACCAGGGCGAGACGTACCCCGCCGCGTACCCGGCCCCGCCGGCGTGGCCGCCCGCGCCGGACAACCTTGAACCGACCCCGCTCATGGACAACCTTGCAATCTGGGCGTACATCGTCGATGCGTTCTTCTGGTGTGACCTGCTGTCAAACTTCCGGACCGGGTGGGTGGCGTGCTGGTGTGGTTTTTGCTGGTGCTTTTGCTGGTGTTGTTGCTGGTGTTGTTTGCTTTTTTTTGCTTTGCAACGCGTTGTTCAGCCCCGTTGCTGCACGTTGCCGTAGACTCGGTAAGCCGTTAGCTGTAAAATTAGTATCTCAGGAATCCCTGAATTCTTATTTTTGAGGCCTGCGGTAGCTAAAGGGTAACCAA